>JAHWFP010172160.1:0-19374 GCA_023313725.1 Lithobius niger
TTATTATTATTTGTCCCACTGCCCAAAGGCTTTCGAGCGGAACGGGGGGGGGGGGGGAGGAAGACGTTGTCTTTGTAGCAAAATTTCAAAGCGTCGGCAACCTCAATTAAGAATTCGAGTTACAACGATAACGTAATTTCGATGCTACACAGGCAAATCACGGCTTCCTGCATCACAGACCTAACGAAGAATTACGTACATACTGGATCGGTGACGCAGATTTAACGTCGACCTCCCATAGAATTTTGTAATGCAGAACTCTCATGAGCATTCGATCTGAAGTGTGAAATTTTACTTACAGGACGAAAAGCTCAATGAGCTTGGTTAATGATCACATTATTTGATACGGAATACGGGCATCAAGAACAGGGGAAATGCGGGCCATGCGTGTGTGTGTGGGGGGGGGGGGGACGTTGAACCGGGCGGGGGGGCACCTCACGTGTTTGGTCTTTGGTTATATAAATTTTAACCAAAGACCAAACACCTATGGACGTTGGAGACGGGGAGATATTCAAACACCACACTGGGGGAGTGCGCGAGGGGAAGCCGGTCAATTTAAAGAAATTGAAAGCGCTTGTTACATACCTAAAATGACAAAACACCAGGAGAAGCTAAGTCCAGGAAATTAAATCACCGTGCAGCATGCACGGGTCCAGCTAGTGATAAATAAATTACAGATGCACACCTATGTTTTTGCCATTTGAACTTGAACGTCAGAATACACCCGACAGGAAAAATGAAGTCTCTCTTTAGCACCGAGACACCGTACGCAGCCGTAAAAACAAAAGGATTTTAACTTCGTTTAAAATAGTCTCGTCGCATTGTTGCATAAATGAATAGGCTTACCGTCGAACCAAATTCTCCATTAGGCCTCTCTGCTACTTACGAAATAAAAAATGCAGTTAAAAAAATTATTCCTAAAAAATGAAAATTACTACGAGTCACTACGAGTTGCTACGAGTCACTGCTGGTTTCATCAACAGCATGACTTCTTTCTCTATTGCTCTTCTCCCGTCACATCGCTACTACCACTGATCTATATAGGCTACCTTGAGCGTTACGTTGCAACACTGTAACTGTGTACTGTCAAATATCCGTTAGTTGCTACTTACGAAATTAAAACGGCAGGTAAAAATTAGGCCTAAAAGCTGACAATTACGCCTAAAATGTAAAATAGGCTTGCTTAACACATTTTTAACCGGCAATTCTGATGGTTACTGCTTTTAGATTATATAATAGAGATAGCTGCTGCAATGCGTGATAGAGGTGTGTGCCTCACCATTGGCAGTGGCAGAACTGTTGAGAAGACCGGTTACGACTAGGTAGTCGCTAAAGCCGCTTGTTTACTAACGTTTGCCACATCACTCATTATATAAGTGACACAGTTGCAGCCTTCTACGTCAATAAACCAATCATATCAAAAATCAATAGTGGCAAAAGGACCGCCAAGTTCCGAATGGTTCGGTCCTTCAAAGGAGTGATATCAACATAGCAAAACATTCGCCAAGTTCGCCATATGTTCGAAGGTTAAATGAAAACTAGAACATATTGCTTCTTTCGGTACCATGTTCAAGTTTTCATTCAACGTCCAAAGTATTATTCGGTGCGATTAAGTTGGTGAATGTTTTGGTGTGTTGATGTCACTCCTTTGAAGGGCCAAATCATTTGGAACTCGGCGGTTCCTCTTACCAGTTTTGGTTTTTGATGTGATATCACTTTTTTTTTTTTTAATTACGTGTTAAGACTCAACTCAACTAGCCTGCAGATTTGTAATAAAGTACCACGTCAACAATAGCTTCAGTGGCCATTTTTCCAATATTTTAATTTCATGTCACGCCTTAGTGAGGCTGAATTATTCTCAACTTGGTGGCGTCTTTACCAGTTTTTGGCTTTCTTTATATATTTTGTTTGTTTTACTTGAATTGGACGTAGCTACAATTCTTTGGGAACATTGTTTAGATTTGTGACAACACACTAGTAGACATTGGGCTTTAGGGCTTCGGGCAGATGACCAGGAGTGGTTAACGCTCGTTAAACCCTTTAACCCCCTTATTCACACACTAGTGTGTGACTTATACACGTTGACATTGTCCGAACTTGGGCCGTCCAGTCAGCGACGATGCCGACAATACTAACAATGGTTACAACAATACTTTCGCACTTACGTGCCCTCCCACGCCATCCCTTTCCCCCCCCCCCCCCCCCCGGTTGGTAAACCAGTTCGTATCGTATGCAGCCATTCACCAAATTTCATAGTTGGAAGCCGGTACTGTAGTAGAGCCGTGCTCCGATAGATTTGTGTGTTGATAGTTGTACTCTGATAGACCGACACATTTCGCCCTCTGGTGCCGTTGACGAACGTAGGAACTATTTTACCCGGCATTTTTCGAGAAGCGGCATTACCTACTTCCTACCTTGAATTAAGCCTACATTTCTGAGCAATTAGGCTTATAATTTACATTAGCAAATATTGAGCAAGTAATCTTTAGGTGCCCAAGAGCCAGGAAGGCCAATCTAGGTGAAGTAATTTTTCCCTGCTGCTCTGAGTAATTAGAAAATCACAAATGGAACTCCTACTGTCCCTTTAAGTCTGGTTGGCTGAACTAGCAGTTTCTCCAGTCCTGATTTCTCCTAAAACTGACGCATTGCTTCTACTTCTCACTTACATAATTTCCCCGAGTACAGACAAAATTTCCCTTTTTTTCCCCTTGGCAAAAATTTTCCTGTTTTAATTCCCTTATTTAATTCCTTTCATTACATCACTAATTTTTAACATTTCCTAATTAAAAAAAAAATTACGGGCCCGTTTTGAAAGCAGAGGAGTCACCTATTGCCGCAAATTGAAAAATTAATAAAATTCAGACGACTACTTATCTTATTAAAACTAGTACCCCTGCCATTCCTGCTATACGTGAAGGCTATGGACATATGAAAAGAAGTACTGCCACAATTTTCGTGACTTTAGCGTTAATAAGGGTCGTAATGGACCCGGAATTTGGAATTTGCCACAAGGGGTTGGTCAAGGGTTTAAAATCTTAACAAGCGTTTGTTGGGAGAAGAAGACTGTGGGCTTACGGAAGTTTCAAAAAAGTAGGCCTGGATGGAGAGAAGATCGTGAGTCACTAGACGAAACCTCAGTTTGCAAGTAAAACATAATTTCCCTATTTTTTTTCCCTTTTGCCCTGTTTAATATTTTTCCCCTTTGAATAGCATTTTTCTCCAAAAAAGAGAAAAATTCCCTGTAAGGGGAAGCACTGAACTGAAGTTACTTAAAAGATGGCTGTACTTTCTAGTACGAAAATTCGCTGAACTGGGCGCTTTTCCCATCGTGGGCAGGACATTGCCCGAATTATCCTGAATTCTATCATAGGATATTACCTGAATAATATCAGTCTTAGTTCCTAACAACCGGAACTAATTATTATAAACTCCTGGAAAAAAAGCGCTGGTTTAACCAGAATTTTTGCAACGTCTCGGGACGAAAGAAAAATGTAAAAAAAGGAAAAAATTGTAAGTTTGCGTTGCTTCTTTTTTTTTGATAAAAGTGTCATCCGATGTCATAAAAAGGATATTACACAAACGATGACTTGCAAAAACTGCCGAAACAATTACTAATTATCGTAATGGAGCGCTCTACGATCGCCACGTGCTTGGTAACGCCAAGGTGGTAACTAATGAAAGGAAAACGCTAAAACTTCAGTTCAAGGCTTAACTCAAAAATAGAAGAAAATCAATTTTTGTGACCATTCCATTTTAAAAGGACAGTAGGTCCCATTTCTCCATTTTATCCGTCGTGTCACTGCCACAGGTACAGTTTACTTGCTGAAGATGCTGTTCTCCTCCAACCAGTGATGGGTACAATTTCATTTGGGTGGATTAGAGTTAATTACCTATGCGTCCAGTGAACGGCAGGTCAAGTCACTTTCACTTGCTAGCTAGTTTCCACTGAGAAGCAATTCCATACAGATCAATTCCACTTCAAATTCGTGAGGCAAAGCCATTTCCAATGACCAATAGCCTACAATTCACTTTATTGCCAATTCATTTATACTCCAATTCATATCATTCCAGTCAACTACTTTTCATTTTTCATTCTGACAAATTGTTTCCAATTCCGCTTGATCAATTTCCAGCCAGTTCAGTAAGTATTTTGACCAAGTCCATCCAAATTCCGTCTAAGTCAACCAAATTCTGAACTTTATGGCAAATTTGAGTTACGTATTTACATATTGCTCAGAATTTAGAATATTTTGATGGAATGGAATTAAATATGGTTGACCTAATTAGACTTAACAAAATAATTGGCCTGAATTGCTTATAACTTGCATATTATGTAAGTCAGGCAAACTAAATCGGCTGAGAACAAGGCATTTACACCAAATCATAATCAAATCTAATCCACGCGTTGTTATTCCGATGAATGTCTAGGCAAGTAATTGGACTGAATTAACCATCAAGTCAATTCTTACGAAGTCATTTTTAATTTCTGCAATTAAGGCACTCAAGTCCGACGCAATTCAGTGGAAGACTGTAGTAACACAATTAATTCCATCAATTCATTATCTGGAGTTGGTTTACGCTTAAGTCAACCCCACCAACTCTATTAAGGCGAAATTGAGTCAGTTGATTCCAAGTCACGAATTGACTTAAGCCAATCACTGGTACCAAGTAGTACGTATCAGTGTCTACTGTTTCAGCCCCAACATGAATTATCTACCAGCCGTGCAGACTGTGTGTACTGGTGGAACACAAAATCCTTTTGGAAGTGTGTACTAAAGTGCACAAATTCGTGTAGGTTAAGTCGTTCTCTAATCTGTGGGCTAAGCTGGTATACTCATAGCGCAAATCAGAAGGCTAAAAAGTACTTTAGTAATTAAAATATAAACAGAGAGCCATCAAATGCAGGTGAAAGACGAAATCACGACGTTTCGGTTTCTAGCTCGGAACCGTTCTCAAGTGAAGGATTTAAAACACGTCAAATAACTTAAAAAATTAATAAAAAAAAACAGCAGAGCAGATGGGTCATGGTTACAAACCCTACAGGTCATAAGGATGAAAGGTCCAATACTAAAATTAAAAAATTAAAATTAAATAAAACAAAAATTCGGCACAATTCGAAAATATGTGCCAACAGTCGGGTCCTAACTCACCCAAGTCCGCTATTCAAACTATATAATGGGGATTTAAAAGGCAAACATTTAACAGAGACAAGCAGTGGTAGAATACGACCAATTGATGGATTTGAGTTTTGAAAACTGGCAATACAGACGGGAAAACGTGTATAAAATGAGAGTACAAAATGAGATAGTGTAATAAGCTTTATTTTAAACAAGTCAAAAATCATTTTAGCGGAATTAGCGATTTTTCGTATTGACCTATAATGTTAAACTTTAGGCCCAGGTGGGCACCTCAACATTTTCTTGAAGATGTTTTTCCTTTTGAGACAGTGATTAGGAGGTCGAAGGCCAACTTTCCCACGCTATTACGATTTAAAATTTAAAAAAAAAGCATTTTTTAAAATCCATCCTAGTCCTTAGCGTGTGATACAGGACGTTACCTCTTCCAAGCCAACGCGGAACCCTGGCGGTAATTGTGGGTACTAATACCTCTGCTAATCCTTTGCGTGCGAATCAACACGGATGCAAAGCACTATAAGAGGTATTAGTAGCCGCACTTACCGCTAGGGCCTCGCGTAGGCTTGGAAGAGGCAAGATGCAATATCTATAGTTAACTTTCTTATCTGTGGTTTTGCCCTTGATGTAACACAGACAAAACTGTTCTATTTGATTTCCGAAAACTTCTGGGTAGTCCATCGTTGCGCGGCAACTCAGCTTCAAACGTTGGACCTCCCTCTCCGAAATTTTATCCAACCAGTAGCAGTTTGGGAAAGATGTCAGTGTATTTCACAATATCGGACGCCCTTGTTCCCACGGTGCGTTATGGAGACCTATATCACCCTGCTCATCGTATTGGGTCGTTGGCTTTTGACACCCCAAGACATCCGAAAACAGCTAGGAATTGGAAAATGGCACGAGCAGAACCAGTAGGCCATGAAGGATAGACAGGAAACCTTGAAATTCAGGCATCGTGGCCTTCATACGAAAGAACTAATTTCGTGTGTTTTCAACTTGAAGGTTTTGTTAAGGGACCAGTCATTACATATGGCCGGGGAGGGAGGGGGATGGAAGAAATGAAATGTGACCACGAAATTTTTGGTGCCCCCCCCCCCTTCGAGACTGAAAAAGTCTTGACTCCCCCTCCCCCCCCTGAAGGTCCAAAAATAATGTGACCTCCACCCAAAAAATGCGCTTTTCGTATACCTATTGAGGCTGTCTGCAGATCATTTCCTGTAGCCAAGATTAGTGCTGTAGCCAAATTAAGTACCTCTCCACACCGACAGTAACCAATGGTTATAAGGAAACGTGTCTCGTGTTTAACGAAAAGACGCGTTGGGTTAAAAATGTTCCATAAATGTTCTTTACACCCACCACTTGTCGAGATTCATACACACGTGTGATGAACACACTCTTTGCTTGTATGCCAACATCCGTAACGTAGTCAGCTCCTGAAAAACATGGGAAACCAAGAAATAAGGTGCCAAGGCTATTCTGCAAAGTTCTTTCTTTGTAAAAACTATACTTGTAGATTATATTTGGTACTAAGCAATTCAAATCCTTGTAAACACTCACATCATGAGGGGGGGGGGATCTTCTGAAGGGGCATATCCACCAGAAGCCGATGCGTTTTTTAAAGAAATTTTGACTGCTAAAAGTGCCATTTTTGAAATTCAAAAATGGCTTTTTCTTCCAGCTTGTGCAGTGCGTTCGTTTTTGACCCTCCACCCTTTGACGGGACCTGACAAATGTATGGCACAATTTCATGACCCCCCCCCCCCAATTCCTCTCCCCCTTGGCCCCCGGTGATAAATAATGTCCAGTCCCTAACTTGCCCAAGAAGGAGACGATCTGGGGTCACGTTAACATAAAAATGATATGACACAACCCACCTATAATACGGAGGATCAGAAAGATTACTGAAGTCAAATCGCTTTAGACAAAGAGATGCAAATCACAGAAGACAGCTGAAATTCGAACTATTTCACTTCGATACCTTTGCGGGGACTCGAACCGACGACCTTCACATCACTGGGCAGACATCCTAGTCGTGTGAACCATCTACCCAGGACTTCCAACGGTAGAAAACAACAAAAGCAGTCACTATTAAAACAAGAAACACAATGGAGCCAATATTGTAGACCGCTATGAATGACAAGTGAGCAGCAATTATGACAAATATCCACGTGAGTCCGGGAATAAACCCGGGTCTTAGGACTGTCCCGCCAAAACACTAGACCAACGGTAAGCACGAACTTAGTTACAATGCCTAGCAAATGAAACACTGATTAGACGCACAAATTAAACACACAATTTAATAAATGAAGCCTAGGCTGACTTTGGTATTAGTCAACATCTACCTTGTTTTACGCAATGGGCCAAATAAACTACTTATTCACCATTTACTTAGCTGATAATTAATACACGTAAAAGAGAATGAAGCCTACGGGGTGAAAAGTGATCATCAATGATTACGAAAAACGCTGTCTCCGGTTGGTTGTGTCTTCGTTAATTACCAATTTATTTATTTCTGATTTCGTTCTTTACTTAATAGTTGTTTAAGAATAGTTGTTTTATAGCTTGTTCTTTATATTGGTGGCAAGCTTTTTAGTCAAGGATAGGCTTTAGGTAATAGGTGTAAGATTAATTTGTTGTGCGATATGACGTCATTCCAGGATTCAAGCTGTGAGACTCGAGCAGGGGCGGGGATGCTTGCGTTAAGGCCTCTCCAGACAGAAGAGAATTTCGTGCGAAGCTATGCGTAACTACGTGCCTACATGGTCAACATTGCAGCAATCGTGTGGTTGATGTTGCGTTAAGGACGAATATTGAAGTCTTTTTTTACACCATAGTACGTCGGCGTGCAGCCGCGAGCAGCCAGTCTGATTAGGGCTTTAGACTGACCTTGCGTAATTAAAACTTAATTTGGACACCATTATTGACTTTATGTATTTTTATGGTTAGTAAATTGTATTTGTGCGTGGGCTCCTTGAACTATTATTAATTGTATTTATTTTTATTTATTTTATGTAATTGCCGTATGCAAATCATCCTTGCGCCATATAAACCTTGACGTCGTTCGCTCAAGGATATAACGACGGCTGTACATTCATTCATTCACTGCCATTGCGTCACACACGCTGGCTGGTTTGTTGGTTGCCGTCCTACGAGATTTGAACGTGCCATGATGTGCCGCTTTTCCGCCGTCTTATTTACACTATTTGTAATTCTGCTAGCCTACTGTTAGGTTGACTATTTATGAACAACTAGCGGAGTCGCTCGCTTATTCCGCGTCATCTCGCTATGCTATGAGTACATTCTTGCTGCTTCGTTCACTCAGTCAGCGTATCCCCTTTAGTCACGCCACTCGAAAGATTTCTTTTGAAACTGCTATGCTTCTGACAAACATACCGACCAAAAAATATCTACTATGCTTCAACCAATGTTAAAAATCAAACCTCTGAATGGCGACCCCCGACCCAGATTCAAAACTAGAACCCGAAACCAACCCGGACTCCATGTACTGACATTTGAATATTTCCATGAAAAATAAATAGAAACACCCGTCGTAGCATACTGGGACTGCAGGGAAGCCTAGTAAGCTATGACAAGTGCTCCACGTCGTCTCTCTACGCTATAGTACAGTCTGATACAGATTATGGTTTAGTTACACAGACGCAGACCCCAAACCAGACCTAGACCCCTACCCAGATCCGGTCTCCATTCACCGACATTTGAGTATTTCCATGGGAAATAAATACAAACCCAGTTGTAGCATAAGGGTACTGTAGTGAAGCCCAGTGTACGGCAATACGGACACAACAATTTCATGTTATCCTGCTTTACCCACTAAGCTACCACGACAATGCCCCTAAGCTAGTGCCCGTATGCTACGACGGATGTTTCTATATATCTTCTCGATGCAGTTTCGTTTCTCATAAATAAATACGCTTTTGTACTACAAAGTCTAAACCTTTAGCCCACCGGCTTGTCATTTTTAGTTTTCTGAAGACTATTGCAATGACTCCAGCCGTCACTTTTTTCAACTTTGCAACGATACCAGATAGAGACGACCACGATTTACAACGTTAGATTCAGTGTCAAAAGTCAGTTAAATAACACGGTAAATTTCACCATCGATACTTCCTTATAGCTAATAGACTTATTCGACGTAACTAAATTAAATAATAACATTTGATCGTCGAATTGAAATCCTAAGGATAGCACGCAGCCGTAAAAGCAAAGATTTTGGCTTCATTTAAAATAGTCTCGTCGCATTGTTGTATGAATGAATAGGCTTACCGTCCAGCCGAATTCTGCATTAGGCCTATCTGCTACTTACGAAAGTAAAACTGTAGTTAAAAAAATTAAGCCTAAAAATTAGGCCTAAAATCACGTTACCACGTCAACGTCAGTTTGCTACGAGTCGCTGGTGGCTTCATTAATAGCGTCTCTCCCGTCACTTCCCTACTACCACTGATCTATATAGGCTACGTTACGCATTACGTTGTAACGCTGTGTGCCTGGAGGCGCACCGTGTTGCAAAAATTCATAGGCTTACTACACAATCAAAATCTCCGTTATCTGATACTTACGAAATTAAAGCTGCAGGTAAAAATTAGGCCTAAAAGCTGACAATTACGCCTAAATGCGAAATATGCTTAAAAGCTAACAGATTTTTAACTGGCAATTCTGATGGTTACTCCTTTTAGATTATATAACAGAGACAGCTGTTGCAATGCGTGATAGAGGTGTGCGCCTCATCATTGGTAGTGGCGGAACTGCACAGAAGACCGGCTGCGGCTGGGTAGTCACTGTAGCCGCTTGTTTAATGTGGTAGAGGTAGAAAGTAAATCACCAACAATGCGTTAATAGTGTTTTCCCCTGGTTCCCTCCTCGGAAATTACTAAAAAAATAAACGGGTTCAACTTTCCTTTCTTGCTTCTTGACTTGATAATTCCACCTATGAAAGTAACCAACTTTGAACTACTGGATCGTGATTAACTTCCTCCAGCAGGGTATGTCTTAGTATTTAAAACTTATTCTTCTTGCACTCAATAAAAAAAAAGGGGGAGGGAGGCAGGTGCCCCAATGTGCACGCGCCACTGTTCCTT
This sequence comes from Lithobius niger, assembly GCA_023313725.1. Classification (NCBI taxonomy): domain Eukaryota; kingdom Metazoa; phylum Arthropoda; class Chilopoda; order Lithobiomorpha; family Lithobiidae; genus Lithobius; species Lithobius niger. The sequence continues at coordinate 10,229 of JAHWFP010172160.1, forward strand.
CCCCAACCTTCAGTTTCAATCAGCAACTTTCAATATGGCAATAAACAAAACACGAAGCCAATGTCACGATGCGTTGTCAAGTTCAGGAGTTCATGATAACCCGTAACACCAGATGAGTTCGAACTGGGAACGCACTAGGACTCCCTCAACCATCGCCCTCTTGCCACGTGATGCGTCAAACCAGCATTTTCCATTCCCTGAAAAAGTGTATGCTACGCAAAAAAGTATCTTAATGGCTCCGTTTGGAAAGCTGTATTTTTCTGCTGTTCGTTTTCCAGCTTTTTCCACTTTCTCGTTTTTCTGCGCGCGTGTCTGTCCGGCGACCCAAACGTCAAGGGCGATTCGCAGCTCACCCCAAGGAGGTGACCGAATGTGACATGCGCCCTCCCTCGAGAATTTCCGCTAATACCCTCGTTGATATCTGTAAGTGAAAGCGTCAAAGCTGCATATGGAAAAGAAAGGGGGAAAATAACGGAGGCAAAATATGGGTCTTTCGAGAGACGAATTGCGTAGTGACAGGAATGTACAAAGTATCGTAGGAAGGAGGGGTATGCAACTCTCATTACAGTCTAGCATTGAAAAGTCACATGGTTGGATATCTCGATGTTTGAAATAGGAGCCAGTAAATCGATAATGAAAATTCGGCTGTAGCCTGCACTCAAGAAGCTCCAGAACTCCCTCAGTACAGAGCTTCTATGCCAAAGTATCTTGCTGACTGAGCTATTTTATGTGGGGCGATTTAAGTCAGCTATTGGTTTTGCAGAAAGTGGTCCCAGACCTGGATTTTATGGGGCGCTGGTAAGGGAGGGGGAGGTTGATGACTAGAGAAAACGAATCAAGGTTTAAAAAAAATCCATCAAAATAAAATATCCAGTAGAAATAAAATCGAAAGAAAAAATCCAAGGGAATAAAAATCCAACATTTTTTTTTATTATTTGCATTTTTTGTAGCCAGTTTTTTTTTTTTTTTTTTACTGTCAGTTGGTTCCATAATACTTCATTAGTACAACAAAACTAGTTGCTCGCACGAACCTCTCACACTGCCATGTGCTTTTTGTCATTCAGTCTTCTTCCGTCCGTCTCCCAACCCTTACTTTTACACTTCTACGTACCAATACTTGGCCAGAGCGGACAGTGGATAGAGCGAATGTTTGACAGGCTAGACGTGGGAATAGCGGACACTTCCCTTCCAATAGAGGAATAAAAGAAAACCTCTTGACACCTCTGAGAGTGCGCAATCTGAACTGTGGAGGGCCTCGCTTCGCGTTGGAACGATAAACTTCCTAAAGCCTTCCCAATCAGAGCTGCCAGAAACTCAGTGCTGGAATATAAGAAGAATGAAAGTCTGGCAGTGCGCAGTCAGACCTGCGTAGGGGCACTCTTTGCGTAGATTTCTTTCTTTGGAATATTTTAGTTTAGTTTTGTAGACTGCAACGAAGTGCAGAATCAACCTACATTAAAAAACAATAAAAACAACAAGCTAAAAAAAAAATAGCAAGACCCCAAAAAAAGTTTGGATTTTTTCTTCCGTGGATTTTTTCTTTGGATTTTCTCCCGTTTACCAGATAAAAAGCAATTCCTTCTACAAAATGGTTTACTAGTGTCCAACTGCCAGCATTCGATGGTTTGTTTGCGATCCGATTCGACAAACCCAAATGGGCACCACGTTGAAACTTAAATTCTCGTTGCGAGGTGCGACGGTTTCGACCGTCGTTTAATCATTAATAATCACCACTGCAAGTTGTTTCTTGTGCTAAATCTCCCCAGACCCGACGGATTTTTTGTGTCTTTTAGTGGGATTCGAGCCGGCATTCACTTGGTTTGGAAACGAGGACGCTGACTACTGGGCCTTGCTTTTCGCTGTATTCGGGTCCCAGGGTCCCCTCATACAGCTCGTGGTGCGCCGGGTATAGGAAACGTTGGGAGGGTATAGGAAACTTTCGGAAATCCTCATTCCCTTAGAAAGAACTGGTAACGTGTTTTTTAGCATTGTTCTTTGTTTGGGGGAAGATGACCTCAAAAGGTTAACAATCCTTAAAGAGTCATTCAATCAGTCAATCGTTTTCAGCGTCTCCAGTGAGAGATTGTGCTCCCCAAAAATCGATTTATGGCCTAACCGCAATGTGTTTTTTTTTATTCCGGATATCCTCAAATTAATTTTCGCAAGCCACACTACGTCATGGCTAAATTTAGCTTTTTATTCCGTACCCTCCTCCTCCCCCCCCCTCCCCCACACCCTCCTTTCCCTCACCCGGAGACAAGATTATACAACAAGTGATTAGCAACAGGTCACTGTCAGCACCAAGCAACAATCTATCAACACCAATTTAAGCTAATTGAGAAAATCGTCCCCCACGTCAATCTCACCGAGATGCGGTTGCCTCATTGGCCTCCATCTTATCTCGAACGCGGCTTGGTCACGAGGTTAGACTTAGCCGCAGGAAAAAAGGAACGCTAATAAGAGAATAATAGCATTCACCGCACTGATCTGCATACATGAAGTGTGGATGGTGTAGAAGATTGACGAAATCAGATTTTGCGCCGGTTGAGAAAAGCTGTACGCACATCACCATGAGCAGGAGCGCATGAAGAATTAGCTTCGTTGGGACCGAGGAGTAATGGAAAGTATGAAGACAGGCGTTATTACAGCATGGGACGGATTGGCAGCACCCAAATCAGCGAATGTTGGTTATTTCTAAATGTATAGACTTTATTGGCCGAGCAAAGAAGGCCTTAAAGTGGCCCTAAAAACACATACAGAGTAGCCATCAAGTGCTGGTGAAACAACGAAATCACGACGTTTCGGTTCCAAGGTCGGAACCGTTTTCAGGTGAAGGGTTTAAAACATGTCAAGCAACTTGAAAATAACTTCGTTGTTTCACCAGCACTTGATGGCTACTCTGTTATGTGTTTTTAATAACTAAAGTGCTTTTTAACTCTGTTTTATAGTGGCCCTATCACCGATTGAAAGCAAACGAAATCTGGCAACATCTAGCGCTATGTAGTACTATCTAGCTCTTGCTTGCACCAAGCGAAGGAATGCATAACGGCATTTCTTTTAACGAAACAAACAAGCCACGACATCCTTAATTATTGAGTGAAAATTTGGTTCGTCCTCGTGCACCTGCGAGCAAGCTATAAAGGTATCATTGTCGCTAGATGGCGCCACGGTATTTTCGTTCGCATTTCAATCGGTCATAGTGCCACTTTAACACCACGTTTCCCAACCTACCGGTGACCGGTGACGTAACCGGTGAGGCGGGCCTTCTTGGAAGGCATTGAGCAACTGCAGGAAAGACGCGAGCCGCTGCCGGCGTCGTACTATAAGGGCGCATTTATGCAACCAACCGCCTTTGCATCCTGGTAGCTAGAATTTAATCGCGATGGCAAAGGTCTCGTTGCCATGGTAACAACGCTGCCTGGATTACCTAAGGTCCGTATTCTGAACGCTGACTAAAACTAGTACTTGACTTGAAATGACGTCACACCTATTTAGTGCCATTCACCACCAGAACTTCGTTTGGATACATTTGGAAGAAGTCGGGTGGTGAATGGCACTTAATAGGTGTGACGTCATTTGACTTGAAATGACGTCACACCTATTAAGTGCCATTCACCACCCGATTTCTTCCAAATGTATCCAAAAGAAGTTCTGGTTGTGAATGGCACTAAATAGGTATGACGTCATTTCAAGTCAAGTACTAGTTTTAGTCAGCGTTCAGAATACGGGCCTAAATCCGCCATGGTTTGAGTGAATGCTTAAATGTCAACATGTTTCACGTTCTAAGTCATTATTTGTATCACCATGTTGCAGAGATATCTGAAGTGTTTCAGTTTTTGCTATCCCAGTCAACTTCCGGTAATGGCCGGGGGCTTTTACCTCGATGTTAAAACGCTTCTCAGGTCGCTCTGGATAACGCTTAGCACAAATAATGACTTCGAACATGAGACAAGTTATCAATAAAGACGTGCTGCGCGAGTTCCATTGATCATAATAGCGCGTAAGCGTACAATTTAATAACGTTCAATTGTCCTACGATAAGGCTTCTGGCTGGTCTCAATCCTTTCATTCTACCAAGAATTTATAGGGTTGGGAAGAGAATTTGTAACTCTAAAAAGTCCTAGTGTTCCATTCATTCTTATTAGTTTCATCCGAGTTTTCAGAGGGTTCCACGCGTTTCATCTGGTAATTTTTGCTCATTTTTCAGCTGAATCCTAAAGTAAACTAAATTGCAACTAAGCTAAACTAAATAATAATTAAATGCAAGTTAGTTTCGTTTAGTTTAGTTTAATTTTAGGCTGAAAACTGAGTAGAAATTCCCACATAAAACTCATGGCCCCCTATCGAAACGTAGACAGAACCAATAGGAACCTTGTTTCAGAAGGGGTCTCAGTCACAAATTTTCCTACAAATTCTTGATATATGCATAGACTCTGTATCCATACGACGCGTGAGCGACGGACGACAAGCCCCTGTGGGCTGAACCGGGAACTTCCGGGCACGTGAGACGGTCATCAGTCCACTCTGTCCTTAATCATGCCAACGTTCTGTTAAATGTTAATGCAACTGTTAACCAGTTTCATTTGCTTCATAACGTCATCTCTTCTTAAATACCACAAGTCTTATCCAGTAGTTTTAACTTCATTCCAAACTGCATTAACAAGCACCCTACTTCACCCTCTTCCGCCAACTAGCATTGAATGCTCTCTTGTTATTTTGGGGGGGGGAAAACGAAGCCTAGAAAGGCTGACCAATTAAAATGCAACTCCGTCCGTCCCAACCGACTCTTAATGCTATTAGCTGTTGGCATCGCGTGCTTGCAGCAACTGGCAATTGAGGGGCTTCGAGAAACAAATCTGTGCAGCTAGGGAGCCAAATGGTTCGATACTCTGTTTGAAAACAAGACCATTTCAATTGGGGGGAGAGGGGGGAGTTACAATAGAAACCTGTGGTAAGTTACAACTTACCTTATGTTTGTAATTCCTGCCCCCCCCCCTCCCCCCCCCAAAAAAATGACTGAGGAAATGGAAAAATTCTATGACTAATAAACAGACGTTTTGCTAGACCACATGCGTTCAAACACAACTCAGTTTATAAAAATTTCGTTAAAACAATAGACCAGTGACATTTGCCGCCATATTGGCACCAGTATAGGTTTTGGACAAAGACGTTGGAATAGTAGTAGTATAGTAGGTTTTGGAGGGCATAACTACAAGGTGCACTACATAAAAATGGAGGGAAAAACAACGGAAGAGCGGATTTCTTAGGCTTAAAATAACGTTGTTTTCTACAACAACAAAAATCGCGCGTTTTAGGTCTAAGAAATCACTCTTCGCAGCATCGGCTTCAGTATGACGCCCTTCTGTTTCTCTCTGCAGTGCCCCTTGCAGCTAACCCATTAAGGCTCCAGCATAGAGTTATATACAATAATACTGCGCCGTGTCACTGCTCTATAAAATACGCATTACGTTTCGACGGATCGCCTTCAGATATCTGACTTATTTACATGGCTGTTCAGTCAAGCTACGTTGCTGAGTAAGAATTTTCATTAGCGTCGGAGTGTTTTATTGTTTTAACGATTTTTTTGTACCCGGAATTATATTTGAAAGCATACATGTGGTGAATCCAACGCTCTATTTTTTGTCAAATTTTTACGGATTACTACCTACATTCAATGTGTAAGACAATTTTTGCCCAAATTTTCAACGTGTTTTCCATTTGTGGCCGATGTTTACATTCCATTGCACCAATTAAGACACAGGCTAGTGTGTAGCACACCAAGTTCAACTACGGCTGACCTTACTGAAGTTAAACTCATTGTTAGCGATTATAGCTGGGTGATTATTAGCGCAGTGTCTTATCTGAAGACAGAATTTTGCACTTCCACACTTTCCTCCCCAACCCTACAAATTCTTGATATATGAGCGACGGAGGACAAGCCCCTGTGGGCTGAACCGCAGTGTCTCTACACACTGCCACACTTCACACACACACATACCCAGTAAGCATATAATTTATCTTCCCAACATCCGTATCTACAAATCCAGTAAACCTGATACAATTCACCTAGATACATTTGTTATCACCGGCCACAACTGAAAACAATGAATTATTTAAAACTAGAGGACAATTTCCCGGGACATTTTTCCGACAACTTGTCAGATTAATCGACCACTCATGCCTGGCTCCTTTTTGGCTGCAGGTAGAGTGGGAGAGTGCATTTTCAATGCGGACGCGAGGAGGGGAGAAGTGGTTTTCCTTTAGGCTTTCCTTTTAGCCGGCCTCCGATATCATAATACAGATATGACTGACTCCAACAACAAGGTATACCACTTCTGGTACATCAAATCCAATTTCTCCTCCCCTCCACTATTTTCAAAAAGCATTAACAGATGCCTTTACTATTCGCTACAGCAAACAAAATGGCACCTAACCCGTAATGCAAGCTGAACCAAACAAGCCCACAACCAACACACGACAGGGACCAGGAACCAAGGTATTGGAAGACCGTAACATCACAATGATATGCAGCGAGGAGCTTCTTGCCAAACTAAACACAAAAGGGGTGATCAACGTTCAACAACGAAAAGGAATGCCTAAAAAAATCAATACCGGCTTTGGAATCCGAATACACGGCAGAACTCTGCAATCCGAGGTGTAGACCATCGTCGACAGTGATACACACTACCACCAACTCTCCCAAGAAAGCTGATGGCAAACCAGGGGGAAATAACGCAGGTCCGGGACGAATATTCCCATCAATCCCCCCCCCCCCCCCCTTCTAAACCTTTTTGTGAAACGAAGCATCACAATAGATGCCTACCGCCCCGGAAAGGGGGGGGGGGGAATCATTAGTCCAAACGGTGGCAACCTGGCTACTAAATATCCAAGGGTGAAAGACATGAACAATCGTAGGAGCCAAAAACCAGTTTAACTGCCGTTCCAGGAGGAGGTTGGCGTCTAAACCAGGACTCCCCAACCTCCTACTCGCCAGCAGGCCCAGGGTGGTGAACCTACCCAAAGCGCTCGCGAACGGATCTGTTGTCCTTCTTGCAATGGCTCCGAGATGGTCATTGAACGTTCTTCCGTCTCAACATGCAGCGCCGAGACAGGGAAGGACGGAAGACAGCTTGAAATAATCCGCATGCCTCTGATGGCAGACATCGAACTCGCCAACACAAGTAGATGAAATCAATACCTGGTCTTATGTATGCGGGATACATGGTAGTGACAACACACCTTTTCACAACCAGTTCACTTAAAAGTTTACTAAGTCTTAAAGACACAGTTTCCCTCACAACGGACACATCGCAGTACCAGGACAGCCGGGGTCCAAGTGTATGCCCATAGATACCTGACACTTCGTTTCGAGTGAACCAACGATCCACCCAACGTTATAGTCCCAGACAGTGGAGGACCCCCTCGTATAGAAAATACCATCAGTTCAGTCTTGGCCGGGGAGAGAACCAGACCCTTGGAGGTGAGGAGACACACCTCCCTGGTAAGGACTTCTTCGAGAGTGCACACCTGAATAGCAACATCATCAATATAAGCGACAACTTTAGCCATCGAATCAAGCACAATGAGTACAGCAAAGAAAATAGGGCTCAGACAACTCCTATCCGGGAGCCCTCTGTCTGTCGACTGGCAATCCTACCAGTGTTCGACAGTGGCAAAGGTCCTGACACCAAGAGAGCGAGAATGGCTTTTTCTAGCCCCCCCCCCCCCCCAACTCCCAATTCAAACAGGGTATCTTCCACCCACTTAATGTCCACCATGTCGCAGGCGGCCCTGATATCCACGAATACAGAAACATCAACCTTCCCATTGGCCCACACTTCCCGGATACTGGCTTTAAGGTACGCAACACCATTTTGTGCTCTACGATGACGTCTAAAGCCAAACTGAGCGTCAGTGAACCTACCCGTGGCCTATAGTTTCCACTCCAACTGACGCACGAGGATCCTCAGATATTTCGATTCAAACGAAAACGAAACAAAAGGTGATGAAAATGAAAACAAAACAGCTTTAATTGATGTTTATTAGTATGTGCATTTATAATTAGAACACTAAAACGAATTCATTTGATGCTTAAGGAGAGGTTTAACTGATCCGAAGTCAAAACAGCACTGGAACACAAATAAACTTTCCTGTAACGTTTCAGATACTCACCAGTGTTGCTGTGTTGTTTACTCCACGTGAAACCCCGCTGTTGTATCCGAACAATTATACGTGTAAACACAATTAAAGCCAGAGCCCAAATTTCAAAACTTTTCATGCTCAAACAAAGGAAGAATAATGTAAGACGACGTGACTACTTTCTTTGCTAAATTTTTTCAGTCTTCTTCAGTCGCGTCGTCTACTTTCCGTTCATCACCCTACTGATGATACGTATATCATTTTTCAAGATTTTCAAGCACTGTTCCTGGCATGGAATTTCATTATTGCTTTCCATTTCAAATGTCAAGGTTTCCAGGTTTTAAGAACTCGAGCGAACCCTGAATTACATGTACAGCCGTGCTAAGCACACTGTGACGATCAGTTTTTTAACATTTTCCAGTGATGCCGTTTAGCTAAGAAGAATGCACCAATCATAAGCTGATCTACCGTGTGCAAAAGTAAAAATGGTAAAAACATTTGAGTACAGCAGTAAGGTTTCACGTGAACTAAACAGTACAACACTGCAGTATCTGAAACCTTACAGGTAAGTTTATTTGCGTACCTTTGCTGTTTTGACTTCGGATCAGTTAAACCTTACCTTAAGCATCAAAGGAGTTCGTTTTTGTTTTCAAATTATGAAGATCCCTCTACTATCAATTGAAGCTGTTTTATTTTGCTTTCCATCGCCTTTTGTTTCGTTTTGGTTTGAATCGAGATGGCCGCGTTTGAGAATTGTACGATTTCAGCTTCGCAATGGTTATAGTAGTTGTAAGCCATAGTTTACCAACGAATCACGTGTCGCTGAAGAGGGGGAATGCATTGGTCTCTTTACTTCCGACAGCTCAAAGAAGCCAGTACAGTGCTTGAAAATCTATGTCAAATGCCGCCAGCATTAGGTTAGTCAATTTAACGTAGCCATTATTCTCAGATGCATTAAAATCTAGGCCTTTAACTTGAGCTGCTCGACTGCATTAGGTTGCCACTGC
>JAHWFP010172160.1:20309-31431 GCA_023313725.1 Lithobius niger
TACCATCCTAAAATGTATTTCTTGTTTTTGGCTTACAAGCCAAGTTTAAGTCAGCTGTCCTTGCATGTCCAGGCATGTTGGCAAGGGGGTCAGGTGTGGCATAGCAACAGTGTCTTAATCTTGATTCCGGATGACTGGCCACCCTCCTATTGTGATGATAGAGGGGTGCATATGAGGAAGTTGACAACTTCCTGGTCCAACTTAAAACAGGAATAAACTGCATCTTTTCCAATATTCAATCTTAATGTGTTACATAAATGTTTTCCAACAGAAAGAATAAATTTAACAGACACGATTCTTTTTTTTTTGCTTTTAAAAGGAGTGTGCCATAATTTTTATTTCTTAACTTTAAAAGCCCCGTGCAATATTTCTTAAAAGTCAGCTGTCCTTGCATGTCCAGTCATGTTGCCAAAGGGTCAGGTGCACTTGAAGGGGGAAATTCCAATGACTGGCCACCCTCCTATTGTGATGATAGAGGGGTGCATATGAGGAAGTTGACAACTTCCTGGTCCAACTTAAAACAGGAATAAACTGCATCTTTTCCAATATTCAATCTTGAAAGGGTTACATAAATGTTTTCCAACAGAAAGAATAAATTTAACAGACATGATTCTTTTTTTTTGCTTTTAAAAGGAGTGTGCCATAATTTTTATTTCTTAACTTTAAAAGCCCCGTGCAATATTTCTTTAGTTTTTAACAAGGGTAATATTTCTCTTCTAATAGGAAAGAGTTTTTGGGGGTCATCTTTAAAAAGACTGCTATTTAGGTAAAAAATTGTTTAAAGGTAGGGGGTGGGGAGGGGGGCATCTTTTAACAGACTGCTATTTAGGTATATTTTAAAGGGGCCTCTTTTAAATAAAAAGACTGCTAATTTTTATTTGTGCTGTAATGGCACCCTGTAGAGAGGCTTGTTTTTAATATTATTTTTTAAATATTATTTTATTTTAATTAATAGTCCAGCAGATAATTTTTTAATAGTCAACTTCCTCCATGCCTTGTGATGTCATCGCCTTCAACTCCAATCTTGTTCTTTAAGACCAACAACTCAACCATCCCTTTCAACTTGTCGTGGTGGTGTAGTGGTTAGGGCGTTAGTCACTAAGTCATCTGAGAACCCAGCCGACGCTGGTTCGAATCTCGCCTCAGCCGAGAAAAAAATTTTTCTACTGATTCAATACTAATTTAATAAAACAGGAAAAAGAAGAAGCGAAGGAAAATAAATAGGACGAATAGGAGGAAAGAAAGGTAAGAAAAAATGACGTCATGACCTTCATGACGTCACAGGGGTGCAGGTCAACATCCGCCTTCTCAATTCCGAGAAATTTACCGCGACTACCCAGAGGATTAACGGTTGCGCAATAGGGGGGGAGGGGGAGGGGATTAAAGGATTAGCGGCGGCGGCATCCCTTTGGACGGTATATAGGCTTCCATCTCTCTTGCATAGACTCTGTATCCATACGACGCGTGAGCGACGGACGACAAGCCCCTGTGGGCTGAACCGGGGACTTCCGGGCACGTGAGACGGTCAGCAGTCCACTCTGTCCTTAATCATGCCAACGTTCTGTTAAATGTTAATGCAAATGTTAACCAGTTTCATTTGCTTCATAACGTCATCTCTTCTTAAATACCACAAGTCTGATCCAGTAGTTTTAACCTCATTCCAAACTGCATTAACAAGCACCCTACTTCACCCTCTTCCGCCAACTAGCATTGAATGCTCTCTTGTTATTTTGGGGGGAAACCGAAGCCTAGAAAGGCTGACCAATTAAAATGCAACTCCGTCCGTCCCAACCGACTCTTAATGCTATTAGCTGTTGGCATCGCGTGCTTGCAGCAACTGGCAATTGAGGGGCTTCGAGAAACAAATCTGTGCAGCGAGGGAGCCAAATGGTTCGATACTTTGTTTGAAAAACAAGACCATTTAAATTTGGGGGGTGGGAGTTACAATAGAAACCTGTGGTAAGTTACAACTTACCTGATGTTTGTAATTCCTGCCCCCCCCCCCTCCCAAAAAAAACTGACTGCGGAAAAGAAAAAATTCTATGACAAATAAACAGACGTTTTGCCAGACCACATGCGTTCAAACACAACTCAGTTTATAAAAATATCGTTAAAACAATAGAGCAGTGACATTTGCCGCCATATTGGCACCAGTATGGGTTTTGGAGGGCATAACTACAAGGTGCACTACATAAAAATGGAGGGAAAAATAACGGAAGAGCGGATTTCTTAGGCTTAAAATAACGTTGTTTTCTCTAACAACAAAAATCGCGCGTTTTAGGTCTAAGAAATCACTCTTCACAGCATCGGCTTCAGTATGACGCCCTTCTGTTTCTCGCTGCAGTGCCCCTTGCAGGTAACCCATTAAGGCTCTAGCGTAGAGTTATATACAATAATACTACGTCGTGTCACTGCTCTATAAAATACGCATTACGTTTCGACGGATCGCCTTCAGATATCTGACTTATTTACATGGCTCTTCAGTCAAGCTACGTTGCTGAGTAAGAATTTTCATGAGTGTTTTATTGTTTTAACGATTTTTTTGTTCCCGGAATTATATTTGAAAGCATGCATGTGGTGAATCCAACGCTCTATTTTTTGTCGAATTTTTACTGATTACATTCAATGTGTAAGACACTTTTTACCCAAATTTTCAACGTGTTTTCCATTTGTGGCCGATGTTTACATTCCATTGCACCAATTAAGACACAGGCTAGTGTGTCGCCCACCAAGTTCAACTACGACTGACCTTACCGAAGTTAAACTCATTGTTAGCGATTATAGCTGGGTGATCATTAGCGCAGTGTCTTATCTGAAGACAGAATTTTGCACTTCCACACTTTCATCCCCAACCCTACAAATTCTTGATATATGAGCGACGGATGACAAGCCCCTGTGAGCTGAACCGCAGTGTCTCTTCACACTGCCACACTTCACACACACACATCTCCAGTAAGCATATAATTTATCTTCCCAACATCCGTATATACAAATCCAGTAAACCTGATACAATTCACCTAGATTATATTTGTTATCACAGGCCACAACTGAAAACAATGAATTATTTAAAATATGACTGACTCCAACAACAACGTATACCACTAAGACTGACTTCAACAACAAGGTATACCTCTTCAGGTACATCAAATCCAATTTCTCCTCCCCTCCACTATTTTCAATAAGCATTAACAGATGACTTTACTATTCGCTACAGCAAACAAAATGTCACCTAACCCGTAATGCAAGCTGAACCAAACAAGCCCACAACCAACACACGACAGGGAGCAGGCACCAAGGTATTGGGAGACTGTAACATCACAATGATGCACAGCGAGGAGCTTCTTGCCAATCTCAACACAAAAGGGGTGATAAACGTTCAACAACGAAAAGGAATGCCTCAGAAAATCAATACCGGCTTTGGAATCCGAATACACGACAGAACTGTGCAATCCGAGGTGTAGACCCTCGTCTATAGTGATAGACACTGCGACCAACTCTCCCAAGAAAACTGATGGTAAATAACTTCTCTTCAAACGCAGGTCCGGGACGAAAATTCTCATCTCCCCCACCCCCCACCCACCTTCCAAACCTTTTTGTGAAACGAAGCATCACAATAGATGCCTACCGTCCCGGATGGAAGGGGTGTGGTAATCATTAGTCCAAACGGCGGCAACCTGGCTACTCCACGTCCAGGGGTTAAAGGCATGAACAAACCTAGGAGCCCAAAACCAGTTTAACTGCCGTTCCAGGAGGAGGTTGGCATCTAAACCAGGACTCCCCAACCTCCTACTCGCCAGCAGGCCCAGGGTGGTGAACCTACCCAAAGCGCTCGCGAACGGAACTGTTGTCCTTCTTGCAATGGCTCCGAGATGGTCATTGAACGTTCTTCCGTCTCAACATGCAGAGCCGAGACAGGGAAGGACGGAAGACAGCTTGAAATAACCCGCATGCCCTTCATGGCAGACATCGAACTCGCGAACACAAGTAGATGAAATCAATACCTGCTCTTATGTATGCAGGATACACGGTAGTGACAACACACTTTTCACAACCAGTTCACTTAAAGGTTTATCAACTCTTGAAGCCACAGTTTCCCTCACAACGGACATATCACAGTGCCAGGACAGCACTGAAGACAGAATTCCAAATGTATGCTCACAGATACCTGACACTTCGTTTCGAGTGAACCAGCGATCCACCCAACGTTATAGTCCCAAACAGTGGAGGACCCCTAGTATAGAAAATACCATCAGTTCAGTCTTGGCCACGGAAAGAACCAGACCCTTGGAAGCGAGGAGACACTCCTCCTTGGTAAGGACTTCTTCGAGAGTGCACACCTGAATAGCAACGTCATCAATATAAGCGACAACTTTAGCCATCCAATCAAGCACAATGAGTACAGCAAAGAGAATACGGCTCAGACAATTTCTTTCCGTTGATCCTTTCCGGAAATCCTACCAGTGATCGACAGTGGCAAAGATCCTGACACCAAGGAGAGCGAGAATGGCTTTTTCCAGTACCCCCCCCCCCCAAACTGCCAATTCGTACAAGGCATGTTCCACCCATTTTATGTCCACCATGTCGCAGGCGGCCCTGATATCCACGACCACGAATACAGAAACATCGACCTTACCATTGGCCCACACTTCCCGGATACTAGCTTTAAGGTACGCAACACCATTTTGCGCTTTACGATGACGTCTAAAGCCAAACTGAACGTCAGTGAACCTACCCGTGGCCTATAGTTCCCGCTCCAACTGACGCACGAGGATCCTCAGATATTTCGATTCAAACGAAAACGAAACAAAAGGTGATAGAAATGAAAACAAAACAGCTTTAATTGATGTTAGAGGTTTATTATATGTGCATTTATAATTAGAACACAAAAACGAATTCATTTGATGCTTAAAGACAGATTTAACTGATCCGAAGTCAAAACAGCACTGGAACACAAATAAACTTTCCTGTAACGTTTCAGATACTCAGCAGTGTTGCTGTGCTGTTTATTCCACGTGAAACCGCACTGTTGAAACCCCACTGTTGTATCCAATTAAAGCCAGAGCCTAAATTCCAAAACTTTTCATGCCCAAACAAAGGAAGAAGAATGTAAGGCTACACACTCGACTACTTTCTTGACTAAATTTTTCAGTGTTCCTCAGTCACGTCGTCTACTTTTCGTTCATCACCCTACTGATGATACGTATATAATTTTTCAAGATTTTCTAGCACTGTTCCAGGCATGGAATTTCATTATTACTTTCCATTTCAAATGTCAAGGTTTCCAGGTTTTAAGAACTCGAGCGAACCCTGAATTACACGTACAGCTGTGCTAAGCACACTGTGACGATAAGTTTTTTAACATTTTTCAGCGATGTCGTTTAGCTAAGAAGAATGCACCAATCATAAGCTGATCTATCGTGTGAAAAAGTAAACACGGGGCTACAGCGACTATCGAGTCGCATTGGTCTTCTGTACAGTTCGTCCACTTCCAATGTTCAGGCGCACACCTCTATCATGCACTACAACAGCTATCTCTATTATATAATCTAAAAACAGAAACCATCAGAATTGCCCGTTACAAATGTGTTAGCTTTTTAGCTTATTGTACGTTTTAGGCATAATTGTCAGCGTTTAGGCCTAATTTACAACTTTAATTTCGTAAGTAGCAACTAACGGAGATATTTGGATTGTATACAGTAAGCCTATTCATTTTTGCATCACGGTATGCCTCAGCGCACACAGTTACAGAATGTAACGTAATGCGCAACGTAGCCTAATATAGATCAGTGGTAGTAGGGAAGGGACAGGAGAAACGCTGCAGCAGCGACTCGTAACATCTATTGACGTTGCCATGGTAACGTGATTTTAGATCTAATTTTCATTTTTTAGGCCTAATTTGTTTAACGGCAGTTTTGGTTTCGTACGTAGCAGACAGGCCTAATGGAAAATTTGGTTCGATCGTAAGCCTATTCATTCATGCAACAATGCGACAAGACTCTTTTAAACGAAGCTAAATTGTTTTTGTTTTTAGGGCTGCGTTAACACAAATCTTTAGGATTTCAATTCGACGATGAAATGTTATTATTTAATTTAGTTACGTCGAAGAAGTCTATTAGCTATAAGGAGGCAACGATGTTTTAATTTGCCATGTTATTTAACTAAATTTTGACACTGAATCGAACGTTGTAAACAGTGGTCGTCAATTTCTGGTACCGTTGCGAAGTTGAAAAAAGCGACGGACGGACGGACAAAGTTGTTGCAATAGTCTTCTCAGCCGGTACGGCTGTACAGAAGACTAAAATGGTAAAAACATTTGAGTGCAGCAGTAAGGTTTCACGTGAACTAAACAGTACAACACTGCAGTATCTGAAACCTTACAGGTAAGTTTATTTGCGTACCTTTGCTGTTTTGACTTCGGATCAGTTAAACCTTACCTTAAGCATCAAAGGAGTTCGTTTTTGTATTCAAATTATGAAGATACCTCTACCATCAATTGAAGCTGTTTTATTTTGCTTTCCATCGCCTTTTGTTTCGTTTTGGTTTGAATCGAGATGGCCGCGTTTGAGAATTGTACGATTTCAGCTTCGCAATGGTTATAGTAGTTGTAAGCCATAGTTTACCAACGAATCACGTGTCGCTGAAGAGGGGGAATGCATTGGTCTCCATACTTCCGACAGCTCAAAGAAGCCAGTGCAGTGCTTTAAAATCTATGTCAAATGCCGCCACCATTAGGTTAGTCAATTTAACGTAGCCATTATTCTCAGCTGCATTAAAGTCTAGGCCTTTAACTTGAGCTGCTCGACTGCATTAGGTTGCCACTGCGCAACACATTACAGGGATATGAAACAAACCCCAAATCTAGATCTTATCATAGATCTGTACCTCCTGCAAAAATTAAAAAAAAACAAGCGGCTACAGTGACTGCCTAGTCGCACCGGTCTTCTGTACGGTTCCTCCACTTCCAATGTTGCGGCGCACACCTCTATCATGCACTACAACTGCTGTTATTATTTAATTTAGTTACGTCGAAGCAGTCTATTAAACTTGACGTTGTAAACAATGGACGCGTCGAAGCAGTCTATTAAACAATGGACGTTGTAAACAATGGACTTTGTAAACAATGGTCGTCAATATCTGGTACTGTTGCAAAGTTGAAAAAAGCGACGGACGGACGGACAAAGTCGTTGCAATAGTCTTCTCGTCGGTTACGGCGGTTACGGCGTACAGAAGACTAAAACCCAGACAGGAGGACAGACTTATCACCTAAGTGACGCGCAATGTCTCGCGGGTCATTATTAAGACAAGCTTTAGAATATGGCTCACAGGTCTGTAAAAACAAAATTTCCTTTTTTTTCCATGTGCAAAAAAAAAATTCCCTTTTTATATTTCCCGTATTTAATTTCCTTTCGTTACACCACTAAGTTTTAACATTTCTTAATTTAAAAAAAAAAATATGAGCCCGTTTTAATGACACAGGAGCGCCACCTATTGACGCAAATTGAAAATAAAATTCAAATGACTACTTATTTTATTAGAACTAGTCCTCCTGCCGTTCATGCCAGAAGTGATGTACAATGGACAATGGACCTGTAAAAATTAGTACTCCCGCAATTTTCGTGATTTTACCCTTAATAAATTAGCAACGGACGAGAAATAAACACAACCAAATTGTAAATTGGGGTTGGGTTAAGGTTTAAAATGTCAACAAGAGTTTGTTGGAGTAGAAGTTTCGAAAACGTGGGTCTGGAAGAAGAGAAGATCGTGCGTCACTAGAAAAAATTGCAACTTGTAATTAAAACACACAACTTCCCCATTTTTTCCCTTTTTCCCTGTTTAATATTTTCTCCCTTCAGGAGCATTTTTCCTCTAAAAAGGGAAAAATTCCCTTTAAGTGGAAGCACTGTCTGTAATCCACTGTAAAAAATATTAGAAATTAGAAAGTGTAAGCAGAGAAAATTTACAAAGTATTTACCTGGCTGTTAAGACTAACGTATTATGGCGTTTGGTTAAGCTCAATCTGAACACCTCTGAAGTTGGAAGATACACCGATTTACGCACGTGCTATAAGTTGATTCAGAATAACATGTATCAGGGTGACGGGCCTTCCCTGCTTGAAATTCGATCTGGGTGTACTAATGGCGATTTATCTGGAAAAGCGCCAGACGTAAATGGTCAAATTTGTTAACCATTTAATTTGAATGGTGAAGCCACACGTCTTCTAAGCTTCGAAATATAAGATAATGTTTATCTCGTTTAATGCATTGTGTTTTTTATAGTGACTTTATTTTGAAACAGGTACCTTGTGAAATTCTTTAATTCGATTTTAGAACAACCTTTATTATTAAGAATAAGAAAACTTGTCAGAATCTGAGCGCAACAACAAAACAACAACCTGACCTAACGCATACCAACTGAATTTGAGATGATTCGATTTAGTTTAGCTCAACAATTTCTTTTTAATAGTCGTACGTATTCTGGGCCATGAATATAAACTCGTACATACTTTAATTTGTTGTCTCTTCTTTTAAGGGAAACGAATTCGTCGCAATTTGCAGTCGTCGTACACTAAGGTACCAGTAGTAATGTATGGCCGAGGAAGGGGAGGTGGGAGTATAACGAGAATGGTGCACTGTGGGAGGGCATATAAGTACGAAAGTATTGTTATAAGCATTGTTAGTATTGTCCACATCGTCTCTCATTGGACGGCCAAAGTTCTGACTATGACAACGTGTACTGTATACTGACGTACGTATCTAGGCACACGCTAGTGTGTCGCATCTAAATAACGTCGCCAAAGAATTTGGTACACGCCCAATTCACGAAAAATAAACAAAATTTCAAAATAAAAAAAAAAAAGAATCTGGTCAAGAGGCCACTAAGTTGAGAACGGTTCGGCTTTTCAAAGAACGTGACACGAATTAAATAATAAAAAAAAATATAAATAAAATAAAGCCAAAAACTGGTAAGGAGGCCACCAAGTTGAGAATGGTTTGGTCCTCAAAGGAGAGATATGAACTAAATAAAATAAAAAATTTAATTAAAATTAAACCAAAAAACCGGTGAAGAGGCCACCAAGTTGAGAATGGTACGGCCTCTCAAAGGAGTGATAAGAAATTTAAATATTTGCAAAAATGGTTACGTACTCAGAAAAGTAGCAGGACGGAGTCCAGTGTCCCTTCATGAAAAGAAATGCTTGTTTGACGAGTTGGGAATGGTCAAAATTTGGAAAAAAATTCCCTGAAAAATTCCTCCAAACAAATCCCCTGATAAAATTCCGAAATAAGAAAAAAAAAAGATTTCACTAGAATCTCAAAATCTCACCACCCAACATCATGCTCGTTGCCGAACATTTTGTGCCACTGCATGCAGAAAATTATCAAGTGTGATACGTTCTTGTACATACTGCTGACACAGACGTTTAAGCCGTCCGCGCATAAGCGACTTGGCCGCGCGGCCAGGTCGCCGCAGCCAATGAGAATGCTAACCGTTTATGTAAAACCACGCGCTAATAATTTTCATTGGCTGCAGCAACCTGGTCGCGCGGCCAAATCGCTCAGTGCGCGGTTCTTCTTTTTTTGCTTGGTTACTTCTCCAACACGAACTTGAGCTAATTTTGTTTCGTCAGAAGCAAGTTCATACTGTATTTTTGTAATTAAAATAAATATCATTAGATGCTTACGTCCCACTAAATTCGAAAAACGTTGCTTCCAGCTTTCACACTGGTATTAATCCTCTCACCATCGTGGACATTCCACACATTTGGTGGTAATAGGAGTTGCATCCTGCGCATCCTAATTGGCTTACCGTTATTGGCATTTCCTACTCTTCAATATGTGTCGCTAATGTAAACAGCGTCAAAGTATAGCACACGTTTTTGAGCGTTTTCAGGCGTGTTACGTACGTTTTATGTAATCCATCCCTTCGGGCACGTCATCAAGGGGGAAAAATGCTAAGCCATCTAAAACTCACTGAAGTGTTCATCCTCTCGGTTGATACTTGCTAGGCACAACTCCTGGATTGCTCTATGTATGTTCTGACATAAATGAAGAACATCTTGAGAAAAAGAACTTCTACGTCGCTTTGCAAAACCGGCTTAAAGGTCCGTTTCAGCAGTACTTACAAGAACGCATCACAGTTGAGAATTTTCTGCACGCAGTGGCACAAAATATTCGGCAGCAAGCATGGTGATGGGTGATTTTGAGATTCTAGTGAAATTTTTTTAAAAATAGAACTGAGTGTTTTGTACCATCATTTTACTGATAATAAGATATGCCTTTACAATTAAATACATTACATTTTAGAACAATTTGGTGATACGAAATCAACTTCTCTCTTTTTACTTGGGAATTTTATCAGGGGATTTGTTTGGAGGATTTTTATAAGAAATTTTTTTCCCGGGGATCTATTTTCCAGGGGACCATTCTTCTGGGGGATCTTTTTTCCGGTAACTATTTTACCGGGATTTTTATTCTGGGGATTTTTTTTTCCAAGGATTTCTTTTCCGGGACTCGTTGTTCACAAACAAAACAGGTAAAATAATCCAAAAAGTAAAAACCCAGCCCCGTAAAACCTAGCTGGGTCCCTTCCTTTTTGTGTCTTTTTTGTGAAGTAACAATCACTAAACAACAATTACTTTAATGTGCTGTGCACGAGGCTAATCATTGCTACGTCGCAAAGTGGCCAGTAGCAATAAGACCGCTGTAAACAATGAAACTTAATTTACCACACCATAATATTATTGGCCAACGAAATTGTTTAAACGATGCTGACGATGCTGCAGCGTTGGGCACGATTGATACTTGGGTAGGTGACCATCTGGGAATCCGGGAACTGCAGACAGAGGACCTTAGGGTTTCGTCGGCCAGGTAACCAGGAGTGGTTAACGTGCGCTAAAACCATTTGAATTCTTTGGACGATGCTGGTCGATTAAAATTAAAGGATTAGTGAAAATCGATAAATATTCAAAACTCGCAAAAATACACAGACGGGTTCGCTCGCTCAATCAGCGTTGATTAGCCAGCTAAAGATAATTGTTTAAACGAAGCATAAACCACTGCAAGATTAAAATTAAAGAATAAGTGAAACTCGGTTAAATATTCAAAATGGGTAAAAATACACAGAT
>JAHWFP010172160.1:31531-43426 GCA_023313725.1 Lithobius niger
AATTCTGATGCACCGTTTGCAACATGGGGATTAGGGAGGGGAGGGGGTTGTTTTATAAAACAGCCAGCGCAGCTGGCTTGGAGATTCTTGTTTTTGTGTATGTGCTGAAAACTAAAACACTGCATTGTATGACCTGCGATTCCGGTTTTGTCAGGAAACCCCTTGAAGAGTAATTATATATATTTTCATTAACGGCGCATCAGAATTAATCATGTTGTAACCAACCATTAGCATAACTACCGTGCTCAAAGGTAAAAACTGTAAAAAACATTTTATTACAGCAGTATACACGTGGAGTAAATATTACTCAATACTACAGCAACGTTTTGGTATCTAACACTTACAGGACAGCTTATTTGTGTTCATTTGTTTTGACTTCTTTTCAGTTAAAACTACCTTAAAATCATCTTACTCTGATTATAAGATCTGCAGGTACTTGTTCAGTACACCATTTCAATTACCGAAGAAGGCAGCTAGCTTTAAACAGATTTCCTCAGCTCTGTTAGGGTCATTTGCCAGACCTCAACCCCCAAACACCACCGTACCGCTCAAAATTCGTAACGCACTGAACATCAGCGCTTAAAATGTCCCCTCCCCTGTAGCTGACACTAACAGGTTTTTTTTAAGTTGTGGTTTACTAGGGTAGAGGGCCGGGGGGGGGGGGGGGTAGAGGGCGAGCTTATTGATTTTCATCTAGGGGCATTTACGCGTAAAAAGCGAAAAAAGAAAATACCGTATCCAGTATGAAAGGATATACACGCTGAAAACTTCGGCGTCAAAATGAAGCTTTTTACGATGCTCTTTAAAGGGAAAAGAAAGTGATTTTACACGTTTTTTTTTTTTTTTTTTACAATAATAGGCCTTTTTAAAGTCGTAAATACAAAAAGAATAAATAAAATCAGTTTCATGCAGCATTTTATACAATAATAATTAAGTTTTTGGGATTTACCAATTTTAGTACCATTTCTCGCCACTAGATGACATTGTTAGCAAGTCTATTAAGCGATTTATCTTGTATGCGTATATTTTGTATTTTTTTCTCCCTAAAATGAACAAACCTTTCATAAAAAAGTGCAGGTTTGAAGAATACATAGGTAGTGCCACTCTTTCTTTGACAACGGTAAACATTTAGACGAAACTAGTACCTGCTTTCAGCGATTTACCACCAGAGGGCACTGTCATCAAGTAATAGAAGCACAATGGGGATCAAAACTATTAAGCGTCACTAAAACCAAGAATTTATAGAATTTATGAACAAATTGATCACGATAAGAATACAAAATTAATCGGTTAAAATGTATCACAATTCAGATTGGGACATTAACATAATTTTATGAAAGATCAGAACTGGCTGATCAAGCTTTATTTTAAAAATTCAACATACAGTTTTAAAACGGGTTGTCGTTACGAGTGGCGCTAAGTATAACGCACAGTTTTGCGTTCCGAGAACGCCTGAGAAGCGTGCTTACGGCGACCGTTCAGGCTGAAGCTTCTTCCGTGGTTTACGTTTATAGTAACGAACTATATACAGTTTGAATCGAACACAGAATAAAAGTTCTGATGTTGCCCACGCACGAGTACTTCGTCAATTTCCGCAGGTATTGTCGCTATTACCATGGTTACCATGGTAACGATGCCACCATTTTTTTTTTCAATTTCGCCTCCTACGAGAACTTGGCAGTACTGCCTTTCTGGTGCCGTTGTTGGAAGCAGGTCTTATTTTTAACAGGTTTTCAGAAAAGCCCCATTGCCTTCTTAATTACCCTGCTGCAGTGGTAAGCACACTTTGCTAACAACGGCATCTAGTGACATTAAATGATACTAAACTTGCTAAATCTCAAATACTTTGTTTTTATTGTGTTCATATTCTTTGCCTTTAAAGGCCTTTCATTGTAATAAACATGTGTAAATCACTTTATTTGCCCTTTAAATCACATTTTTTAAATATATATAATGAAGCATTATACAAGAGGTGTGAACAACGAAAACAACCCATGGTCTTCGCCATTAAAAATGTTGATTGTTTAACGGTATAGTTTATTTCAGAGTGTGCCGGCACGAAGGTTGGTAACAAACAGTGATTGTACGGTACGGTACTTGGAAGAGCGGCGGTGTCATACTCGTATTACGGCCTCACGGCACATTAAATATAAAAATAGAATTTTACTTTATAAAATTCAGTCATTTACCTTTTGTTTATTTTGCATGTTTACGTCGAGAGTCAAGGGTTTAATTTTACCCTCTCCCTATTTTCGTGCATCCAGCGTGTATATAGCATTTGTAATATTTACATACGTTTGGCGACTGTAACTAAATCGTCTCGTATGCGGGGGAAAAAACAAACAAAAACAAAAGCATTTGGAACATTTACGTACGTTAGAACTAACATTGCAAAACTCAGTCATACAGGAAAGCCACCTAGGACATGTTCCTTTAACCCTTTTTAAACAGGCTTTCGAATTGCTGAACTTTTTAACTTTTCGTTTTAAGCTTGTTTGAACCTTAACGAATAAACAAGAAATCACACTGACGGTAAACGGTTAAAGAAACAAACGGTCAACTTTAAGCCTTGCGAGAATACACTAGTTAAAAATCGCGACGTTTCGGTTCGTAGTTCGGAACTGTTTTCAAGTGAAACAGTTTAAAACATGTCGAACAACTTAAAAATTAAAAATTAATAAAACGAAAGCAGAGCAGATGGGGCATGGTAATAAACCTTACCAGTCTTGGGGACGCAAGGTCCCATACTAAAATTGAAAATTAAAATAAAATAAAATAAAACCTGCATACTGGGGTGAGTTAGGATCTGACTGTTGGCACATTCTTTCGAATTGTGCCGACTTTTATTTTATTTTATTTTAGTTTTTAATTTTAGTATGGGAACTTACATCCTTAAGACTTATACGGTTTATTGCCATGATCCTTCTGCTCTGCCGTTGTTGTATTAACATTTAATTTTTAAGTTGTTTGACATGTTTTAACCCTACACTTGGAAACGGTTCCGATCTAGGTACCGAAACGTCGTCATTTCGTCTTTCACCAGCACTTGATGGCTTGATGGCTTTTGTGAAGTTACTATGTCGTTGAGCAGTTATATCTTCCATTTCTATAAACGTGGAGCTGCGCAGTCGTGCTGTGACAATGTAAGACAGCATTTATTAAAAAAAAGTGAGCAACTCGCTGCGCATTTGCACTTTAATTGGCCTTTTTGCGCAACGCAGCAATCGTGAGTTTCCATTGGCTCACATAAAATGTTGCAGTTCCCTATTTTGAAATTCACTAAAACCTAAGGTCATTAATTTTTATTGCTCTAAATGCAACCTGCGGTAATTACAACAACGACGTAACGTTTATCAGCCTCGTAATGATACTTTAAACTGGAACTACTTTTTCAGCGGATGCACACTCCTTAGCGTGAGTTCGTGATGAGTACTGCTTTCGTATTGTGAAACACACTTTAGTTACTGTATTCTCACCAGAAGCGTGCACAGACCACCGACAGGGCAGGGGCAACTTTTGTAAAAGGGCACACCGAAATTTTTTTTTTTGGAGGCGGGGGGCGGGGAACCTCTTTTTTTTTTGCTCGTCAGTCTTTCTTTTTTTTTTTTAAGCTTGTCTCCATTTTATCCGTTTTTCCTCTTTTCCTGGCCTTCTTTTTGCTCTTTTTTTGGCCTATAGGCCCTTTCTCTGGCTGCAGCACCAGCGTTTATCGGTTCAGAAAATCAAAATAGAGCAATTTTTTTAACAAAAAGGGCAAGAAGCGCATTTTTTTTCGAAAAGGGCAGGGGCAATGCCCCCCTCCCCAGCTACCTCCTGTGCACGAAACGATTCTTACAAAGATAGTCTTCAAGCTTATGAAACTTCACCATTCTATAACTTGCTGTGCACTTCCTCTCGCGCAGTTTTTTCCTGACCCCCCCCCCCCACCTGATAGCACCTTCAAAAAATTGTTTTACATCCCCTCCTTATTCATACAAATTTTCATGAACCCCCTGATTTTTGCACCCCTCTCCATCCGTTGATAAATAGTGAACGGTCCCTTAGGAGCTGCAGTAATTTAGAAGTTGCAATATAAGAAGTTGCAAAAAATTGGACTAATGAAAATAAATATTTAAAAAGCCTAAAAGTACGTACACAGTCATACATTGGAAGCTCGGCGTTTCGAGTTAAATTCATTATTTGATCTCCCCGACAACTAAGACCCTGTCCAATATTATTTACGTCGCTCACATCTTGAACTTTTAATCGATTAATTCGTGAAATAGTGGTGCACTTGGGCGGGGGGCATCCAGAATTTGGTATTAGCACTCTGAAAATGAGGGGCAATTTTCAAAACATTGCAGAGGAGAGGGAGGGGGGGGTAGAGTACCACCCAGTTTAGTTACGCCTCTTGTTACAAATAATCACGTACGGCTCGAACTAAATTACTTCGTTTCTCATCCCAAAGTATCAAAAGAACGGTCACACAAAACCATCTTCTACCTACAAAAATGTTACATTCATTTACCGAAAGATACTAAAGAAATTTCAGTGATAAGAAAGTTCGGAGCACATGTATGTAACTGGTAATTTGAAATGGATTCTGTTGTAGAAGAAAATTTACCGTATATTCAAAAGTCAAAGCTAAATAAAATGATATTTTTATTGGTAGATGTTATTATTCCGATTATGTTTACCTATTGGTTTGCGCTAATGACCGAGCTATCTACGCGCCATTAAAACTCAATACCCCCCCCCCCCCCGTTACCTATTGATTCTGTTTTTAACCTTTTCTTCTCCATGAGTTGCTTAATTTTCTCATGTTTTGTTGGGTGTCTGACAATTTGGTCCCGCGACAAAACCTTTCCCAGATAATTCGGTCCTGAAAATATGGTCAGACAATTTAGTCCCACGTAAAAAAAATTCCGAAGTAAAAAAAAATTACAATGCCAGTTAAAAATTTAGGACCAACTATCACAGTATGGTGCCAAATTACATTATCTTAAGCCTAAAGATGTTGGTGACATTTTGCTGTACGGGCAGTTTGTTGCATGGATATTTTGTTATAATATAGATTGAGTGCACACCCAAAATTTCACTCTTAATATTTCCCGGCAGTGAGTTTCCGGCAGTTCTGATGGGGGGAAGGCTTTCGGTTGTTTCTTTCCCACGCTAGATAAGGCTCCCCCAACAGTTCTGATTGCACTGAGGCGTACGTCCATGTTATAACAAATTGCCAACAGATTTCTTAGTCCTTTCTACTTAGATCTGGCGATTTCAATTTTTTGTTGTATTTTTGCTGAACAGAAGTTTCGTAAGGTTATGTTTATACCAAATTGTCGTACTATCGGTTATTTTTGGACCAAATTATTGGAGACTGAATTGTGTTGGGTGTTGGTTACGATACTTAGGTTAGATGTAAGTATTAATTTTAAGTAATCTCTAATGTCGTGTGTGCGGCTTGTAGCTATTTGGACACTAATAAAGTAAAGTTGTGGACACGTTTTGTTAGGATGTGTTGTTTGATTTATCATTACGTTTAACACCATTTGACGATATTTCTTCAATAAATTATTGTTATTATTTCACTTTAGTGTTATACAACATAGACTTTTTAATATTTTTAAAATTAATTTGGAAACAACGTAGCACACACACTAGAGCTTTTGGCTCTTGTGAGCGGTTGCTCCGTACTTCAGTTTCCGAATAGTTTTCCGCTGTAAATGTACACTAATGATATTTCGCTTCACTAAAAGTATATATCACTCCAATTAAAATCACCTAAATCGGCCTTAAAAAAATCGCATTTTTCTGAACAATAAAGCAAAATTACCGAATACAAAATTAAAATCTCTTACCCTGACTTGTTCCGCAGTTTGTTTGGCTCACGATAAACAGGGAGTCGGCAGCGACGGGGTCCGTTCTCCACTGGCTCGCTTCGGCTTGTTCGATTCACAAAAGCCAACGGCGGCAATGCTTCCCGCTCACGAGTCTGCTCCTACCCGCCTCCCCGAGCCCCTACTTCCTCTCGCGAATGATGACGTATTTCCGCCACCCTGTTGCAAATGCGGCCGGCCGGCCAACTGTGTCTATAGAAGACTTGGATGTGCGTGAATTGTTCAAGAGCCTATCCTGTCTTGTGTTTCCTGGGCATTTCCTGTCGTTAGATCTAACTTTTTTATTTTTATTTTTAAATTAATTTAGTAAATGGCCGAAAGTTGAAAAGAAGTTAAGAGTGCGCCGTTGATGACAAATAACAATATGCATCTAGACATACGCTTGTATGCCGCCGCCAAGTAACAGTAGCTCATCCGATTGTAGACATCCGATTCTTAAAATATTGTTTGTTGATGATAAAAGTGGCCGCCTCACTAGCAGACGTGTGTCTGTTAACTGTAAGCAATACCTCGCCAAGTTTCAGCCAATCAAAGTAGTGATATCAGAACAAGAATGGCTGCCACCAAGTTGCTACATGGTGTACCAACCCTAACCAAAAAGTGTTCCCCTTAGAAAGTCGTGATGTTACCTCTGCCCACGAAGAAACGCCAAGCTAATCCGACCGGCCATTAGATCAAAAGTCAAATGAAAAACCTGACCATTGCTACAATCCGTAGCAATGGTCAAGATTTTCGTTTAACGACTGAAGTATTGTCGGTAGGATTCGCTTGGCGGTTGTTCGTTAGCGGGGGTGGTATCACTACTTTCTAAGGGGACCATTTTTTAATTATGGTCGGTACATCATGTAAGAACTTGTTGGCATCCATCATTTTTGTTCTGATATCATTTCTTTTGGTTGTTTATTTTTGTTGCATTTTATATTTTCCAAGGCTCAGTAGCGGTTTAATCGGTTTTTTTTTTTAATTGAGCTTGCGTTTTTTTTTATGAGTTTTTTTTTTTTGGTGCATCTTTGATAATGAACTTGTGCTCATTTGCCTGTTGTTAGGTTTTTTTTTTTTTTAATAATGATTAAAGGTACTTTTCAAACGTGTACGTACCTACAGGTTTCACACAAATTTAAAGTTCGCTACGCATTTTAATGCATCCGATTTTGGATTTTATTATTAAGGCGTAAAATTCCGTGGAGTTGCGTTTGAGTTTTTATTGAGCTGAAAGGGCCTATGCTCACAACTCAAAGTCATAACCTTCAATAATAAGTAGTGCGTCCATTGTATCGACAATGTTTGTGTTGCCAATTATTTGTGGCAATCAGTTTGCATTGTGACTCGTTAACTATTAAGAGTGATAATTTTGATCAGAGTTGGCGTTTTCCCAACATACATGACAATAGCATTACAAATGATTGCAATAGTTTCATTTAATGCCTATACCCAAAAGTCAAACCATAAAAGACATGTGTTGAAGTTAAAAGTGTCTTGAATACCAAATTTCATTCGTATATGAACGCTGGCCATTGATAGTGGTTCCCTGGTTGGTGTAATTTTCATAGATTTTTCCAAAGCTTTCGACTCTGTTGTACATAACAAATTATACGTCAACAACCATTTTGGTTTTGGTGGCAAAATGTTTGAGTGGTTGAAGGCGTTCCTTTCATCTCGTAGTCAGACAGTTTGCATTTGCAATTGGTTCTTCCACTTCAGATGTTAAATTGGTTACTAGTGGAGTGCCACAGGGCTCTGTCATTGGACCGACGTTGTTTTTAATGCATAAAAACAAATTGCAGCATTCCTGGCATCACGTTCTCGAAATTTGCTGATGACGTTAAACTCTACAAAACTGTACAAGTTACTAACGACCATTACGTTTTAATTAATGCTATCTGAGATATCGAAGTGTGGTGGAAGAATTGGCAATTGCCAGTTTCTCCTAGCAAATGTAAACTTTGCAAATCGGGAGCAAAACTAAAAAGTTAAGTTACTGCGTTAATAACAAGGTCCTGGGTGTGAAAGCCAGACAAAAGAGTTAGGAGTTATTTTGTCAAAGGACCTTAATAGTGCTTTCACGAATAGCGCTATTGTGAAAGCACCCGAGCTATATGGTCAGACGGTGTTTTTGGTCACAGGATGTACTTATACCATGGATAGATAGGTTTGCTATCCCAGCCATCTACCCATGCTTATACTTATTAGAGACTTTAGGTCTATGTCAGACCATTTTATAATATGCTTCACCAATCTGGTCCCCTTACTTATTAAAAGACATTCAGCTAATGGAGTCTGTACAGCGACGCCTTACAAAGCTGCTTCCTGGCCAGTATAATAAATCTTATAAGGAACGCTTAAAGTTCTAAATCTACCTACACTAGAAATGTATTGCCTGGTCAATAACTTGGTCCTTACGTACGCTATTTTACATGATTTATACGACGCAAACAGCAGCGAATACTTTTGTGTTCGAGGTTGTGAAAGAACTAGAGGTCATCCACTAAAGTTTGCAGTTAACTTTACTAAGACGGACTGCCGCAAATATTTTTTTTTTGCAACGGAATTGTTAAAAGTGTGGAACCATTTGCCTTCCGATGTCGGTTTGGCACCACCCGTAAATATTTTTAAAAGGTTATTAAACCAAGTTGACCTCTCAAAGTTTGGCCATAGGTAAAGCGCGAACATTCATCCGTTGTATGCCCATTCACAAATTAAAAATTAAAAAGAAATATATTTGTCTTTTTTTATAATTTGTTTTAATTGCTTTTAAACACGGGTGAGATGTTAGCAATCAACCCTGATCCTTCCTTTGCTTATTGCATTAGCAATGACTTTATTATTATTGTATGTCGTATAAATTATTTTATATGAGTGGAATTAAGCAGCACTCAGTATACAGCAATCAGCTGAAATCAACAATCTTCATTCATGCACCTTTATCACATTGAAACAGTTTATACACTTGACTCAAATACAACTATTGCTTGTCAGGGCACAAAGACTGCTCATTTTGAAGTTTTCAAGCGGTTTCGCCGCATAAGTATCCTCACCATCGTGAAATACGCTCAGCTCCGATTTCCGTTAAAATACCAAAAGCTATTGCCCCGCTTTCAACAATGCTGACATTTAATAATGACTTTCTTACAACGAAGTATGATAATTGAGTTTGGCGGCCGGACCAATAGCGAGGTCCTTAAAAAGCATATTTTATCATGTTGAGGATAAAACCCAATGCGGCCGAAATCTTTCATATAGTTGAGAAGTTGCAGGGATAAAGAAAAACGTAGCTTTTAATTTTTTTTAATTTTTAGTTGGTGAATTGCTAGTCAGGAAGTGGGTCAATCACTAGTTCCGTAAAAAAATTCAAATGTCATCACGAATCCAGCAATATAATCCGAATCTCCGGATTTGACGTCAAGGAACTATTGTGTGCGCGTTGTATCTTGAGTCCTGCAAGTATTTTGTGAGCGGCTACGTCTTTCTGGATGGGGTGGCTTTAATCGATGGCCGCCATTGTTTTTGTAACCACCTTGGATATCAACAAGGCACTCTGCTACTGAAAACATACAATCGATTATCTGTGTTCGTTCTGCGGAGAACTCAAGATAGGCCGCAGACACTATAAAACTGTATGCTCACGCGCAATCTTCGATAAAGCTGCTAACTCTAGTCAGGTTTGAACGTATAGAAAAATCAATTTTTTTTTAAATATCTGTTGTTCCTGTTGCCAATGACGATATCAGTTTCGGTCAATCTTTATATGCAGTAACTTTTGTTAAGTATCCTTGACGTTCCGTAGTTTCAAACGTACGTCACTGTACCTTACAAGTGCCCCACACAAACGACGCAATGCAACCCCCCCCCCCCCCCCCCCCCCCCCCCGCCGCTTTCCGATATGTGACAGTTTCACACAAGGGGTAAGGGAAACGTCAATAAATCTGGGGCGTATCACACACTCTTTGTTTTTGCCAAGCAAAGAAACAACTTCCAAACTAGGCAAAGAAAAAAAAAAAAAGGTCATCAGATATTTTCTAACAAAATCGGAATAATTTTATAACCGGATTTTGTAGAATTTTCCTAACTGTCTCTCTCTTTGTCGGTGACGAAGGGGTGGGGGTAAAAAGTGTTTAAAAAAAAACCAAGTTCCTTCATAAAAGCAATTTTTTGTAATGAGTCATCCATTTCTTAGTTATTTATCCACCATATTTTTGATTGTTGTAGTACATAACTGATAATAATAAATTTACAGAATGTTTTCCTTTTTTTTTTACTTTATTATTTGAAAATGTTCACCTTTTTTCTCTTGTTCATATTATCACATGAAGCATATATTTGTAAGCCTAACAGTTAATAAATGCAACAAAATTTGGTACCAGAATTGAACATTCAATTCATGTAGGGAGCCTTACGACAAAATGTGATGGGAGGTGGGGGGTAACAAATGGCGGAATAAGTTTTACTTCATTTGAAAAGCCTCAGAGTAGCATTCCGGGTATAAAATTACACCAATAGGATAGCAAAGATGCAAAGGTTTTGAGCGATGAGTGTATTCACTCAAACATGCGATTTGTTGGTTTTCCTGCCGTGCTTGCATGCAGCGTGTGCTGCATCAGCGGGCGGGGCTTTGGTTGCGTCAGCTTCTCCCACTACACAGATTCTGACTGATTGTATGGCTTTCCTGCGTGACACAGTTTTGGAGCAGCAGATGAACTCGACGAACATTTTTTAGGTTTTTCCATTTTTTTTCCGCCTGTGCAACCCAATTTTACTTGCATTTATACTATTTTAGATTCTGGTTGGCCACTCCGCGCGGATTTTTGGACAATGGATTGATCACGCCTGGTAAATATTTCTCTTCGAGCAGACGAACCAACATGGCGACCTTATCTCTCACTTCATCGCTTTCCCGACGTGGAAAACCTCTGAATTCGCCGGCTAGGGAGATTGTTTGCAATGTTTTCAAATACATGGAGGCTCAGGACACAACACGGATGTTGAAACAACAAATTTAAGAGACCAGCTTTGCCATTGGAAAATTTCAGAGAACGGTAAGCGTGTCTTGTCAGTAGCAAAGGAAATACCGATCCCCAACTCTGGCCAAAACTACGGCATGACTACGATTAGGCCTAACGCAGCAGACGACGCCGCTACGGCCTAGCACATCGAAAGCTGAAGCGCGCAGATAAATTGCCAAGCTTGCTCGCCCTTTCCAGCTATGATTCCGACTTATATCGAATGTCCAGAAATTGTTGCTCTACGCTGTAATTCTTCGGTAAGTTAATTGCGTAGCCATAACCACCGTTTGTTTACTTGGACGAGATGTGGGCCAACGAACATCACAGCCGAGAGATGCAGTGGCACGGCAAGGAAAAAAGAGTTACCTGGCCGCCTCATACCACCGGGAAAAGATCGACGTTTGATATTATTGCATGCTGGCTCTAACGAAAAGGATTTGTAAATAGTGCTCAACTTCTTTTCATTAGAAAACTAAGACTGGGGATTACCATGAAGAAATGAACGGCGAGTGTTTTAAAAACTGGTTAAAAACTACTACCAAATATTCCGGCCAACTTGGTGATCGTGATAGACAATGTTCCGTGTCATTCAGTTCGACTCGACAAGGCAGCAACAAGCAACAGCAATAAGTCAGAAATTATTTCGTGGCTCGAAAAACAAATTTCCGTACCACTGCGAGCTGAATCTCATCGAGTTAATTTGGCCCAAGTTAAAGACGAAATAAGAGCATCCAACAGAAAATGTTATACGGCATAACATTAACAACTGCGGTAGCCCATGTAACTCCTGGTGACTGGCAGAAATGCTTTAACCACGTTGTAACGCTTGAGAACGATTATTGGGGCACTGAACATCTGATTGAATACCGAGTCGAACCATTCATTATTGAAGTAACCAACAGCGACGACTATGACTACGAAGAAATGTAATTGTTTACCACTCCAACAATCTCCCTAGCCAATGACGAAAACTGCCCTTTTACAGGTCTCACAACTAGCCTTCAAACATTTCACTGTGT
>JAHWFP010172161.1:0-14919 GCA_023313725.1 Lithobius niger
GTGGTGCGGCCATGGCCGGACCGGCCGCACCGGGTTTTACGGCCCTGCATGTATTTCAAGTGTGGACTTGGTCGGTGTGCGGGGCCAAGCTTTATAGAAACGTTTTGATAGCAAGAGTGCTGATAGACAATACCGGTATCGAGATAAAAGGAAAGCAAGGGGAGGGGAGAACGAAACAATGACAGCGCCGAAAATGTTATAACGAGAGCAAAGTTATTATAGCCTGGGCCCTGGCCGGGATTTCGGAGTTCTGTGTGGATCACAGGGGCCAGGCACACGAATCGCGTACATGCGGGAACACTCACGCTCGCGGGGTGGTGTGAGTGTTCCCGCATGTACGCGATTCGTGTGCCTCAAAGACCTTGGAATAGTAGTAGTATAGTCCCTGCCCCTATAGTAGTAGTAAAATAGGTGTGTCTAGCCCCTGTGGTGTGGATCGGGTATGGAAAGAAGGGAGTCGGGCGTTCTCTTTTTGTGTTGCCTGGTGAAAGTCTGGGCCCAGGACGAGGTTTGAAAGTCTGGGTCCAAGACGAGGTTTGAAAGTCCAGGACGCGGTGTTCGGGGTCAAGTATGGACACAGTTAAGATTAAGTTTTGGAAAGCAAGCCTTGAACACGTCTGCATTGCTGTTTCACATGCTGATGGCGGAGAAATGCAGGAAAGGATTGGTCAGCCCGTGGATACAAGCAATAATAACTGAGGTGTAAACCAAAACAATAAGCTGTAAAATTAATAATTTATCTGCAGTTTACTTCTTCTTCATTTACTTACGTGTCTATTGCAGTCTCCGCCAATGTCTCTCTTATCTATTTCGATTATTGTCTCTCTCTCTTCCCTTTTCTCTCTCTCTCTCCCATTTTTGCGTTATTTCGTTTTTTTTTTTATTTGTGTGTGCCCTCTACTGTCGGTCAGCGTGGGCCCCCCTGCAGCTGCACTCTTCGCACCCTGCACGTTAGCCACTGCTTGGGGTGTCCAGTAAGCTGCTATCTAGTATTTGCATCAAAAAAAGGAGCGCACGTCATTTCTTTTGATGAAACAAACAAGCCACGAGCCTCCTTAATTATTGAGTGAAAATTTGGAAAGTCGTGCCCCTGGGAGCAATCTGTAACGGTTAACAATATCACTGCCGTTAGATAGTCACAGTATTTTCGTACGATTTGCAGTCGGTGATAGAGCCATCTTAATCTGCAGAAAATCGTGATTAAAGAATAAAGCTTCAACGTGTAAGTATAAGTATAACTTTTTTTGCTCACCCAAGTTGGGTATGATGCAAAAATCCAAAACACACCAAAAGTGACAAAATTAAAAATGTAAACGAGAATCCAAAAGAAAAGTTAATAAACAGTACAGTGACTGCAGACAGGAGGACTGCGACCACGCCTCAAAGATATCTCAAAGGAAGTCACGCTGTCACACATCACGCTCGCTGTTGGCAGCGCGTTCCAATGTTTGATAGTGTCAGGGAAGAATGTCCGGGCAAAAAAGTTCCTATGGCACTGAAACAACTTAATCTTTCTGGGATGGTCGTGACTAATAGTAACTACGAATACAGGGTGGTTCACAAAAAACTGACGACCCAATATTTTCTAAGTCGTAGTAATTCGATCCTATTACCTTCGGTACTGAAGGTAATAGGATCGACAGACCCTAAGTCCAACTTTTCTAGTTAGCACACCTCAGAAGCAGGAGAGGATAGAAATCAAACCAATGAAACGGGAAAATTTCTGTTCTCTCCTGGTTCTGAGGGTGCTAATGAGAAAAGTTGGACTTAGAAAATTTTGGGTCGTCAGTTTTTTGTAGACCACCCTATATAAACTACGTGTGTAGTTTGCTTCAAATGACTTACAGCTCCAAGAATTTTATTTAAATAATATCTTTGTATAATTTCTAAACTCTCCCTGTTTGCAATTCACATACTTAGCTACTTTTTTCCTTAAACTAGCCTTCTTTCTCCTTCAAAAAGTCTATGTATCCAGAACACCATCTCCATTTCTTGAGATCTCCCAATTCTAGACTATCTCCGCTTAATCACCTATACAATTTTAATCTCACTAAGTCGTATCAGTTTTTAAGCAAATCAGTACATCTTTTAAGTAAATCAAATACAAACGGACCGAGTGTCATAAAGCTACAAATTCGCTACAGGAATCGCTACTGGGGACGTGGAATTGCTCACAATTCTAATGTCCCTGTCTAAGTTGTATAGGTTTTTAAGAAAAAAAAAACCGGTATATCTTGAAATTAAATGAAATGCAAACGGACAGGGTGTCGTAAATGTACCAATTCGTTAGCGGAATGTCTACTCGGGGTGTGGAATTGCTCACAATTTCAATCTTTTTTTTAAAGTAAATTTCTTGGAGCCTTGCCTCATCTGCAGCAAACTAATGCTTGTATAGATGAACCAGCTCAATTTTGAACCTTACTACTTAAGGAAGTGTAGTTAAGAATTCGTGAGAACCTGGAGATGCGAACCAAAAACCATTTACTTAAGGACATTATTTCTTAGCGGCTTTCTTTCCTAGGGGCGTTTTTTCCTGGAGGCGTTTTTACCCGGGGGCGTTTTTACCTGGGGGAGAGGCGTTTTTTCCCCGGGGCGTTTTTTCCTAAAACTGGGCAGACAGTGCGGCGACGTTATGGGGTGTGAACCATTTCATTTCAGGAAGTTGGGGGTTACAAAGAGGGGTTAACAAAACAAGATGTGGGGAAGGGGTTGGGGGAGGCAAGGAGAGGATGGGTTTAAATTTGTGGCTGAACGGAATGGTCACATCTCAGGCAATTCTTCCAAAATCCAAAATAATTAATACTTCGGCCGAATACATTAACGAAAGTGCCTACATTTATCCAAAAAATTATTCGGCCGAATACAAAGAAATCTTAACACTATTCGACCGAATATCGTTATTCGGACAAAATCGATACCTGGCCGGATACCAAATACTTGAATTTTTTTGTCGAATAGCGAATAATTATCGAATATTCGGCACATACTTGTAAAAACCCACCAGCAGTTTTCGAAATTTAGTAATTCCTAAAAATGTAGGTAAAATAGAAGGATAAAACGAGAAATTATGACCGTTTGCTACTATGACGGGAAAACGTTTTGCTATACAACGCTTTGCTACTACGTCGTTTGCTTCTATGACATTTTGCTACTATGAGGTGACTGATCCAAACTCCTCCCACTTTACGTAATCGTGACGTCATGGAGCTGAGATGTTGCTGAGGCAAGTGAGGCAGGTTTTTTCTCGCTCACTTACCGATCCAACATGGCTGCCATCTACCAGAGATGGTCGTGTTTCTAAACTGTAGGAAGCGAGATATGGAAAATGTCTAAATTTAGAAACAAAATATAATTAAACAGAGATTTAATAAGCATTTGTATTATGTTCTTACTAACATTTCTCTCGCTGAAAATAGATGTGGCAGCTATTATTGCTAATTTTTCTAATGTTGAGAACGACAACTGCGGCATTTCTGTTTCTAAACTGATAGGTTTTGATGACGTTGTGGGGCGTGCAGGGACGTTTCTATGAGGGGGTGGGGAGGGGGGGGGGTGAAACCCTCCCAATGTTTGGCCAGTCAGCAAATTATTAGTCGGCAAAATTATATAATTTTTGGCCAGTCGGCAAATCAGTCGGAAAAATTACATAATTTGTTGGCTTAATGAAAAATCATGTTGGTAAATTTCTGGATCACACCCCACCAACTTTTATCCTTCCCGACGTCTCTTGGGGCGTGGCTTAGAGGAATCCACCTCGCTCTTCCCTCTAGTTCCCAACAGCCAAGGTCAAAGACGCAGTTTTCTTACGGCCATATGAGACGGGTGGCGCCAGCAGTTGACGAAAATTTTAACTCGATGATCATACTGCAAGACCCGCTGAGATAGTAGCTGCGCAGCTACTATCTCAGCGGGCCTTGTCTTACTGCAAGAGCCCATACAGACAAGGTGGCCTGATGGTTAGTATGACTGTGTAATGACTATGTCCTGGGCTCGAGTCCAGCGTCAGCCAACCCTGGCAATTTTCGCGCAGAGACGAGCGTAGTAAGGTCTCGTCCTCGTGTCGATTGTGGCGTGTAAAAGAACTTAGGATTGGGATTTACCGGGAACAAAATTGTTCCTTTCTCTTTCTGGCGCCATGGCTAATGCTGGGTGCTCGCCAAAAGCAATGAAGGTACACAAATAAGAAGATAATTAAGAGTTTACATGAACGAAATGAACCCTAATTTGAACTCCAATTCCAGGGGAAAAGGATAGTGATTACCAACTTTCACGAACACGCATATATGTAGTAATCAGTAATCAAACAAACAAAATGGTTGAATATTTCGCACATTAAAAATACACCCACTAAACACAAACACATGCACAAGAACTGAAACTTAAAGTCAGAAACATTTACATTTACAAAACAAACGCCGTCAACAGCAACACGCCTACAAAATTGAAAAAAAAAATTACAGATATACAAATAAAATGAACACATAACCACCACAGGAAATACAACTAAAACAGAACCCGATAAAATCACAAACACGCACATTTCAAACATAAATTGCGTTCACTTGCCAATATTACCTGTGAGTGAAAACAATCATTGTTCCCTGGAATTGGAGTTGAAATTGTAGTTCGTTTCAATAATCAGTTTTTTGTTTGTGTACCTCATTCACAACTTTGAGTTCCATGGGTATACGAGCTCTAATGCTTTGTTCAGTTAATTGTATAAAATGCAGTACGCAATTAATTTTAATAGATTTTTTTGTGCTTCAGACGGTTAAAAAAGCCTATCACGTTATAAACAATTGTAAATCACATGATTTGCCCCTTAAATCAAGGTCAAGTTGTATGCGAGTGGGTGGTATTTGAAGAGTTAAGTTGGTATTGATGCCGCATTGCCACTGGATGGGTTTGAAGAGATGCCATCTATACTGAAAACAGGTTCTGAGATGCGCTAATTAGTGACGACCAAGCAGGTAATCATTACCTTATCAAAGCGAAACGCTGATTATGTCACAAAGACACTGAATTTATTACGGTGTCTCGACCATGGCAATAGCGTATGAACCTGACCTTGAGAATCCCGCCTCACGTGTGTATGTACCTCGCTATAAACCGTCCTTGTTTTCATTCTTTTTAGTTCAGGACTCTATCGTGAGAGCACGTTTCTTGTATCGCAGGTAAGATGCTTTCGAACTTCTCACGAACCCCTTAAAGTTACAATTATGCTACTCACATTTATAATAAAACACAAATTTGAACGTGAGCAGTCACAAGCGTATAAAAGCCACCAAAATCAAAACTGGTATACGAGAAGCCGCCGAGTTACCAAAAAGGGTCGGCATTTGAAAATAGTGAGATCATTAAACCAGGAAAAGACTGCCGAGGAAAAAGCTAAACTAAACGGCAAACTTGGCGCACGCTCTTCTTTAACTCTTTAAGCCAGGACTGATTAAAATTATCTGCAAATATGACGGATTGCGTAAATGTCAAAGTATGAACTGTAGGATTGTGTAAAGCAGTGACACGACGTAGTATTATTGTATGTAACTCTATGCTGGAGCCTTAATGGGTTAGTTGCAAGGGGCACTGCAGAGAGAAAGAGAAGGGCGTCATACTGAAGCCGATGCTGTGAAGAGTGATTTCTTATGCCTAAAACGCGCGGTTTTTGTTGTTGGAGAAAACAACGTTATTTTAATCCTAAGAAATCCGCTCTTCCGTTGTTTTTCCCTCCATTTTTATGTAGTGCACCTTGTAGTTATGCCTCCAAAACCCATACTGGTGCCAATATGGCGGCAAATGTCACTGCTCTATACAGTCCAACATGTCTCGGCACTGTAAGAAAGTAGTCGTATAATAGCAACGGCATCGGTTTAACAGGTAGTGTGACGTGTGGTATCAGCCATATTATTATTTAATTTTTTTATGTTTTTTTTTTTTCCATATGTCTCATTTCAAATTATCCGTGATTTGCATTTTTTTTTGTATACAGTAATACTTAACTGTT
Source organism: Lithobius niger (assembly GCA_023313725.1). Classification (NCBI taxonomy): domain Eukaryota; kingdom Metazoa; phylum Arthropoda; class Chilopoda; order Lithobiomorpha; family Lithobiidae; genus Lithobius; species Lithobius niger. The sequence goes on from JAHWFP010172161.1 coordinate 6,002, forward strand.
GAGGGGGAAGGGTTTGTTTACAGTGTTTAACAAATTAGCGTTTATAGAATTTATTTATTAGGGTGTTTTACCAATGTTAATCTAAGTAATTCGCTAAGAAAAAGAAAGTTGAATATGTTATAATGGTTAAAGACCATTTAGCAGTTTGGCATTCTGTAAAAGCGGAAAATAAATTAACGCAAATGGTCTGCAGTGGTCGATAGTGTATCTCCCACTATTTTTTAGGGAGGGCACTGTCGTGTATGTGGGTAGTAATTGCCCATAGCACTATGAGAGAATTAACTCTATCGAGATGAACTTGTGTTAACTCCTGTAGCTAGAAGGAGCTACAGTATTGTATTGTTACCCATAAGGCTTTGGAATATGCCAGCCCTGTCTGGTCACCCCACCTGGTAAAGCGTATTAATCTCATTGAGTCCGTCCAACGCACATTCACAAAATACCTGCCTGGCTTGAGAAATAAAACTTACCCAGAGCGTTTGGGGGGTCCTAAATTGGGAGACACTCGAGACCAGAAAACTTACATTAGACCTAGAGCATACTCCGTTCTACATGCTCTGACCAGTGTATCTAGTAGTCGCTTTTCCTTTTTACGTGAGGATAACCAAACGTGGCCACAATTTCAAATTGGTCATTAAACCCATAAAGAGAGACTGTCGACAAATTTTTGCTCACCAAGTTATGAAACCTTGGAATACGTTCCCGGCTGATGTTGCCCAAGCACCAACACAAGCTGCTTTGAAGAATGAGATGAAAGGTGTAATGGTAAATATATGAAATGTCTGTATTTTTCCTGCTTTTTCTTTTTCTCTTTTTTAATTTCTATAGTTGTTACCCATTAAGGCAGGGTGTGAGTGAATATTAACTATCCCTTCCCTGATCTATTTGTGAATAGGTTCATAGTAAATGACTCATTCATTCATTGATCCATCCTTGTTTCCCAAGACGCATCATCGATGTGAATAATAGGTGTCTAAAAAAAAAAGCTACAACCAAAAAGTGCACGTACATTAAAAACTCACGACGTTTCGGAGTTCAATCTACGCCGTTATCAGGTTTGTATAAAACTAAGTTATAGCACAAACTGCCGCGTCACACCCAGCATATAAATTGCTGAAGCCACAACATTTTAAATTTTAAAAGATTAACACCATCATTCAGCATTCCCTTTCAGAAAAAGCAAATACGGGAGATGAAACAGCAATCCACGTCCTTCCATCAGGAGAGAAAGACGTGGGTCACGGAAATTAGCAGCAGGAAATTGGTGCTGCTAATTTTCATAACCCGCGTCTTTCTTACCTGGCCTCCCAGGTGGAAGGACGTGGTTTGCTGTTTCGACACCAAAGATGGTTAAAAAAAAAAGAGACCGTTCACCCACCGACCCACGGTAATCTTAAAGTAATCAGTAATCTTACTAGTATTCATTAAAAATTGTTCTTAATCTTTCAAAAATAGTTTTCCCCAGAAGGCTAAAATCCCAAAATAAAGGCACGGGGACGGGACAGAAATGCTTCTTTTGAATTTATGATATTCTTAATAAAACAAAAAGCTTTATTATAAGATTTCCCAGAGGTTCTAGAATAAGGTCGTCATGTAGACAATCTGAGGGAAAAGGTCTAGAAAGGCTTACGTTAAAAAAAAAGGTACACTGTGAAGACGATGTGTACTAACCGTACACATCAATGTGTCACCTTTTCAGCCTCCACACGAACTGTGTACTGACAGTACACAAATTTGTGTACTGACAATACACAAGCTGTGCCGAGAATATTTACTGTCGCTGCACAGACTGTGCACTGCCAGTACACAACTTGTGTGGGGGCTGAGAATGTACATATTCATGTGTACTGTCAGTACACATCGTCTTCAGAGTGTGGTGATAAGTTATTATCATGTATCATTTTTCCATAGCGTGGGATGGGTCATGGATGGTGGGTGACATTTTGTTCTTTATCGGGTGGGTCAGTGGGTCGTGGGTCACGGCTCGAGTGGTTCAGATGGGTCACGGCTCGGGAAAAGTGACCCACTTCCATCTCAGTTCGACACCTCCCGTATTTGCCTTTTCTGAAACGGAATGCTGGTAAGGGTTTTACTCTTTTAAAATTTAAAATTTTGAGGTTTCAGCACTGTGCAGTACATGCTGGTGGAGACACGGCAGTTTGTGATATAACTTAGTTTTATACAAACCTGATGACGGAGTACATTGAACTCCGAAACGTCGTAAGTTTGTAATGTTTGTGTACTTTTTGGGCTATAGTTTTTTTTTTTTTTTTATTTGCACAGGTGCCTTAATTTGTCAATCAAAGGGATCAGCGCCACCTGCGGGAACTATTCTAACAGTCTCCTAACTTCAGTTCAGGCTGGTTGTCCTTTTTTCTCTCCTTTTATAGGAGAAATTCGGTTCACAGTACAATAATTCTTCTTTATCTTTAACTAACATGGCGATAGTTTTTTCTGTTTTTGCACCATGCAAGACATTTCGGAGCAAAACAAAATTCCTTTCAATAAATTATTTTTTGACCAGGATTAAATTGGCGTAGATAGCCTGCTCCACTCCGGCTGGCTCACAATAATTTACAGCAATTCAATTTGTTATTTTTTTTTTGTAATGTACAACTCTTACAACTTTGTTTTTCAGAAAATATGGCGGTAGCTCCAACAATCCGGCTGAACGATGGAAATCAAATGCCAGCCATTGGCCTGGGTACAGCAAATGTGAGTCAGAGACCTATTAATTCATTACAGTTGGGGGCTGGCAATCTGGAGTTACGACGGCTCAAATTTGATCGAACACTGACCTTTCTGATGCTACATAACGTGGTAGATTTTAATTATATTATGGATATTTTTTTTGAGCTTCGAAAGGATAGTGTGACTAGAGGGCACTCGTTGAAGCTGGTCGAGAGGATTTACATGCAAATGTAAAACGGTATATTCCTAGTAAATTCACATGTGTCCGAGCAACCATCTATCTATATAGTACATGGTAGGCGCATACAAAGTTTAAAAAAAAAAGGAAATTAAGGACCACGTTTCTAGTTTCAAAATCCAATTTTGAATCCAAAGAGGCTTTTTTTTTAGTATTATTATTATTAATTTTTTTATTTAGAAAATGTTCAGCTGGCATTCGGTGTAGTCGCATTGCTACAAATTAATGTTTAAAACATTTTTCATATTTTCGAAACTGTCAACTATTCAGAAGTACACCACGTTTTGCTATGATGTACATTAATTACGCCAAAACCTTAAAAATTCAAATTTGCCTGTTCATCCACTGTTGCAAGGGCGATCACTGTGCTGAGAAGTTAAAGTTCACAACATTATAATGCACTATGCCTGTCACAAATTAAACGACTTTTAATGTTGACCAACCAGTAAACCCGGCGGAAAAGCAACGTGTAAGAGTTTTATACTTATTTCAAAATTCTTACTCTAGTCCAAATTTGTTCTTTTAGCCAAAGGTCTTCGATTCAGATCCAGCCGCCATACAGGCCTTAGAGATCGGTTACCGTCACTTTGACACAGCATGGATGTATGCCAATCAACAAATGTTGGGGGATGCTCTTAGAAAAGGAATGGTACAGCTGGGGCTCAAAAGAGAAGATTTATCATCATCACATCCAAAGTAAGTTTGATTTAATAAAGTGTGTTTTACTCGGCTGAAAAATTTACTTGAAAAGCAAAAGAAGGAACATGATTGGAAGACGATTAACGTGTTTTTAATACGATTCAGCTAACTTTTCTGGTATTTGATATTGTACCTTTATTATAACATCGTAACAATATTTTGGTAGGCTAAGTGATAAGGAATTTGTTTTTTTTAACAAAATTCTCTTGACCTACTAACTACTAACTTAAAAAAAAGTCTCGACCCAATTCTTGTCTTTCTACGTCTAATAAGACACTTTAAGACACTTTTTGTAGCCTGTAAATTCATGTTTACTCTATTGTTCTATACATTTACGGCAGTCTGATTTCGTTCTATTGTTTAATACATTTACCACAGTCGGATTTCGTTACATTGTTCAATACTTTTACCACAATCGAATTTTGTTCCATTGTTTAATACATTTACCACAGTGTTTTGTGGTATAAGTAAGTTAGGTTTAAGGTAGGACCGAGTGTAGGACAGTGTTGGTCACGGAGTACTCGAATAAAAATCAAATCAAATCACAGTTCGATTTTCGGGAGGAGAAGGGCTTTGTGGTGCCTCGTGCTCATGGCGATTGTGGCATGTCAAAGATCATGGGTTATCCGCTTGGATTTCTCCAGATAAATTGTCTCTCTCAACATCGTGTGGCCGATAACCAAGTTTGAGTTCGTGCTCCCTAAAAACGAACAACAACAACACAGTCGGATTTCGTTCCATTGTTGAATATATTTACCACAGTCGAATTTCGAATTGCAGCTTTCGACATGGCAAGTTTCGTTGCCCAACGAGAAGGTGCGCTTTGGTTAAACTGAAGCGAAAGATCATGTATGATGATATTATGTATGAATGTGCACAGGTATAAGTAATCATTTCAAGCAGTGTGTTTGAGATTTTGCATACAAATAGCGGATATACGAGTCTAGACTATGCTCCACCATGGGTTGCTTGTATATGGTTTTGCAACTATTAAGAAGAAATTTGCATTTAAAAAATCTATTTTGCCTCGGGTTGGACAGGTGGGATAGTGCTAGTATCTGGAGTATGTTTTTACTAGGTGCTCTATACGGTCGCGCTACACTGTGAAAACGATGTGTACTGACAGTATACATCAATGTGCACCTTCTCAGCCTCCACACGAACTATATACTAAGAGTACACATTTTGTGTACTGGTAGTACACAAGCTGTGGCGAGAATGTATACTGTCGCTGCACAGACTGTGTACTGCCAGTACACGACTCGTGTGGAGGCTGAGAAAGTACACATTCATGTGTACTGTCAGGACACATCGTCTTCAGAGTGTATACTGGCCAACGTTCGTGTGAGCTCTTTTTAGTGTCTTTTTTAGTGTCTTTTCGTGTCTTAGGTACATACGCTTTTAATATTCTCTATAAGCACATTTGTTGATATGGGAAGTTTATGCATTCCCTAACTCTCCCAGGTCTACCCAAATCTTGGTTTTACCTACATCTTCCAATACGAAAAATGACAGCAACGGCCCGAAAGTCCTCCAGCCGCCATCTTGGATGACGTCAACACAAAGAAACCTCACTGCCTCCAGGGGGTTGTAACTGTACTGCAATCCTTCGCAATCTGCAGTCCTTCATTCGCGAGAGGCCAATCCTACAATATGTTTATGTATTTTATTTACAAAATTATTGTAATGCCCTGTGAAGAGCATAACAGCAACTTCAGCAAATTGTGCGAAAAAGGTAACGCGTATACTCTTTTTACAAGCAGGTTGCCACAAATTTGAAAACGCTGTATATCTTAAAAACTATGCAACCATCAATTTATAAAATCGAACATCTATTGGAAAATTAGTTCAAACTTTTGCCTGTGGTAGGATAAATTTTGCAAACAGTATCACAGTTTAACTGTAGCTGTGCTTGTTTTACCCTAATCGTCGGACTTAAGTTTCTCCCACAATTTTGAATTACAGCGACTGAATTTGCTCACCATGTTTAGCCCAAATACAGGTGGATGCCATCCCATAATCTCAAAGCGGAAGTATCACAGATGGCTGCGCCCTAAATCATGAATCTGTTTGTCCGGTAGACACAGTTTACCATATATCGTCGTAGCTGCCACACCCCGGAAGTGCGCTGTCCACTTCCGGAAAGCTTAAACCATCGTTATGTATACAGTTTCTAGACAGACTATCATGTAGCTGTTCCCTTCATGACATACCGTGGTACAGTTTGGTCACATGATTTGGGTTGCATTGAATTAAGTTAATGTTCATGTGAAAAGCTTAATCCCATATCCACCCTTGATACGAGTTATTCCGTCTGCTCTCATACACTTATGATGTCTGTAAGACCACTTATTGTTTTGTAGGTTTGGCATACTTATCACAAGAAAGAGAATGCCATTAAAAATTGCCAGGTAACTCTGGACCAGCTCAAGTTTGATTATGTTGACCTCTTATTGGTGCATTCGCCGCTAGGTTTCAAGGTAAGCAAGCAGGTTCAACATTTTAATTACAGAAAACAAAAGTTCGTCTTTCAAATGGTTCCTTCGATAAACTTAACAATTAATTAACCACTTTTTATTTAAAGGAGGACTCAGAAGACCCATTTCCCGTTGATGCTGGTGGTAAAACTGTCTACTCTGATGTTGACTTCATTGAAACGTGGAAGGTAATTGTATTTTTTAGTTTAAAAAGCTATGCAGAAGGGCTGACACTGGATTGAGAAACCAGCAGTAGTGTAGTGTCTGCTCAAAAGAAGGACCGGTGTCACAAGTTGCTATGATGAATTATTAGAATGAAACTGGAACACAAACATTCCCGCAGATTAAAGGCTGGCTCGATCCATTGCTACGTAGCCTTACATGGACTCTTGCCTCTCCGACAGCCCTTTTACTAGAAAAAAGTTAGTTAGTTATATAGGGACCTCGTAAAATAAGCACATTTTGTCGGGTTCAGTCAGAAGAAATAAGCCAATATAGTGCGTTCATTTAGTTTAGGTTTAAGAGACCTTCGTTTTTAATAAACATCATGTGACAACAACATATAAAAATACAAAAAAAAAAACAACATACGCCTGATGTTTCGTGGCACACCTTCTGAACTTTCGGCCACTTTCTCAAAAGCAACAGATCTTAATTCATAATTTTGTTATATATTTCCTAGCGTATTTCACGTACAAAACATTTCTTTTAGCTTCATCCCAGCACAATCTTCTGGTTAGGCCTAGTCGTTGCCATTTGTGACAGAAATATACTACCAATTTTGGGGTAAATCTGCAAAAAAGCAAGAGGAATTGAACACATTGCAGTAAATACTTGTACTAACGCTGAAAAACCTGAAAACAGTGTACTAATTGCGAGTATACTGTGTTCCGGTGTTTAACTCATCCCTATTTTACCTGGAATTGCCGAATCGTCCGAAACATGCTGACCACTTCGAGTCAGGAGTAAGCAGCGCCAATGAGTGGCTGCTTGCTGTTCCTTGTTGATGCAGTGCACCAGTAGACATCCCGAGAGGTTAGGGGCAACTTTGAGTAAAAGGGCACACTTAAGTTTAAGCAGCCATATATAATTTTTTCTGGGCTCCTTTTTTAAAAATCTTTTATGCTCCTTTCTCAGCCTTTTTATAGACTCTTTTTGGTTTTTTTAGGCCTGTAGGTCCTTCCTCAGGCACTGCCGCAACACCAAATGTTGACACAAAAAGCCATTTTTCCACAAAAAAGCGCAGTTTGTGAAAAGGGCAGGGACATTGGCCTCCCCCCCCCCTGTCCTCCTGAGCATGGTGCCGCAATGCATATCAATTCTCGTTGAGGAAACACAAATTTCCAAGGGCACTTCTGTATGTGCTACTAAAGAAGCATTGACGAAATCGGCTGTATTGCCCACAACCATACTTGTCTCTTCTAAATTAATTTTTTTCGGTTATGTCATCGAAGAAGGACTTTCCCAAAATTCATCTGTTGCGTATAAACCTTGGAAAGCGTTTTCAATATAATCATTTACAGTTATTCTCCAAGGATCGTTGATCAACGTTAAAACCCATATGTTTGGTTCTTTTAGGGCCTGGAAGAATGTCTTAAGAAAGGAATGGCCAAGTCTATTGGCGTCAGCAATTTCAGCATTCAAGGACTCAAGCGCTTATTACCCACCTGCACAATTAAGCCAGTTTGCAATCAGGTAAATTTTTCTACACCCAATTCAAAAAATAATAATAATAAATGAAAATCGATAATAAAAGAAAATTATTTAAAGGTTGTCCGTATATGCTGGAACCTCTCGGAGATTTATGTCGATTTACAGCGATAGAATTTCTTAACAACAACGTTCGTCTTGTTTCCAGGTTGAAAGTCATCCTTACCTAGACAGAAAGGAACTGTTAGATTTTTGCAAAGAACAAGGTATAATTGTTACAACTTTTGGGCCTTTGGGTGCACCATACAGTGCCCCCGCGTTTAATCCCAAGATATCTATCGAGTAAGTAGAAGTTTTGGAGTTGGTCTGAGACACTTTTTATTGACCCAGTGAGCCAAACTATTTCAGTGATCCGGAATGACCGAAACTGACCAATGACCTAACACGGAGAAACAAAATGAGCAGCTTCGTTTTTCGTGTTTCGGGACCGGTCATTATTTATGGCCCGGGGGAAGGGTGGCGGTGGAATAAATGAAAATGTGATCACCAAATTTTCGATGTTGTCCCCTTCGAGACTCACACACACATTGAGACTGTCTGCTGATGAACTCCTGTTGCCAAGATTAGTGCTGGTAGAGGGGCCAAATTAAGTAAGTAACTCTCCACACCGACAGTTACCATTACTTGTAAGAAAACGTGTCTTGTTTTTAACGAAAAGACATGTTGGGTCAAAAATGTTCTATACAATGTTCCACACCCATCTCTTGTCGAGATTCATGCAGTAAGACGTATGATGAACACACTGTTTGCTCGTTTGATCATATCCGTAATACATCAGCACCTGAAAGACAGAAGCCAAGAAACCAGGTGCCAACGCTGTTCTACAATGATTTTTTTAAAAACTATACTTGCAGTATCGGTACTAATAGTTTCAAACCCTTGTAAACACTCACATCATGGGGGGTCTGGGGGATCCAGGTGCTGAGGCGTTTTTGTAAATTTTGACTGCTGAAAGTGCCATTGTTTAGGCCCAAAAATTACTTTTTCTTCCAGTTTGGTCAGTATGTTTTTGACGCTCCACTCTTTTGACGGGATCTGAAAAATGTGTGAACCCCCCGCCCCTTGAGAGGGTCCAAAATATTCATGACTCCCCCAATTCCCCC
>JAHWFP010172161.1:15019-29573 GCA_023313725.1 Lithobius niger
AAAAAAAACAGATTGCAAGGCTAAGAATAGCAATTAGATTACAGTAAAGTTTAGCCCATCAGGTTTCTAGGCTTAGAAACTAACGTTGCCGTTCCCTGGCAATGAAGAATGCATTCCTCAGATGCAGTTTATTGGTGATCTGTCTCAACCAGGGTTCTCGCCTGTGAACCAAAAGTTTCAGGATATATTTACAGGGGAAAAACTCAAGGACCACAAATGAATAATTAACAGACAATAAAACAATTAATTTGACACTTTTCTTCAGTATGAAAATTTATCAACACTGCCTCGAGCTGAAGGTGATCAAAGTTGAGGTAAATGACACGACTGCAATGCTTTGTTTTAATCATCGAACGAATACGTTACACTGTGAAAAACAAAGCCGTAGATTACCAGTACAAAGGACTGCTAATTTGTTACCAATTTCCATGCCATTTAATGATTATCCTGTGAGGATACGAGTCTTGCTAAGGCCTGCCCTCAGGACGTTCTTAGCTGAGAATACAGAGAAATGTGCGTAAAAATAATAAAGGTCCACAAGTCAAATCTGAATGGTGGCTGAACAGTATATTCTTGATGTATTAATATTTGTGTTTCTCGTCGTAAATTACGTTATAGCGCTGACTAAGACGTGATGCTCCATACGGGAAAAAGCTAATTATCTGTTTAGCTAATTTTCAGGAAATGTCCAGGCCTTGCCGTATTTTCCACGTTTTTCAAGCACTTTCCCAGTCCTGGTATTTCGTTTTCATTTTCCAGGATTTTTCAAGGTTTTCAAGCACCCATACGAAACCTGTTAAGTACACGCAAATAACAAAATAAAGATCTAAATTTTAATCTGAAACTTAATAGGAGTCAGTCGGTTTGTGTGTCAGTCCAGCAAGTTACAGGTCGCTGTGTGTGATCCGAAATTTCCGGTCAAGTTCTGATTATGTGATCTGACCGAAAACTTTGAGTCATGTGACCAAATCATACACAGGTCTACTTTTACTTGTTTTTTTTTTTTTTCACAATTATTGGAACAACTAATAACTCATCCTACTACTTTGATTTCTAATCGTTTAGCCGAAACGTGCACGTTTTGGAAGACCCTGTCATCGTGGACTTAGAACATAACAAAACTGCAGCCCAGGTTATATAAAACACAAAATCTAAGGGCTCGTTTACGCAACGATAGTTTTCTCGCTCACTAGCTTTTACCTGATCAATACTAAATCTGATGGATGGTTCTCGCCTTTATCGGAGTATGCGTCTTTCGAGTTGTCTATACGTGTTAGTAACCATGGCAACGACGCAGACGCAAATCTTCTCCTCGTGCCTCGTGACACGGCGTACGATGCTTGCAACATTTGAGCGTCGATTTATGACAACAGGGAAACAATTTTTACTGCCGTAAAAGACGACGGACTGTTTTTTGTATGCCGGCATGCGATGGTTTGTCTTCGATTCGATAGCCACGAAATGGACGCCATGTTGGATTTTGAATTCTCGCTGCGAGAAGCTATTTATTCTACCGACGTTTGATCATTGCTAGAAGCTGTACTTTGAGGGAGAATAGCAAATATCGGAAATAGCGTGAAATGACAACAATCTTGTAGCAATATTTAAAATTACTGTAGCACTTTGTTCTTTATCCGTGTTGTTATTTATAATGCATACAATTTGTTATCTATTACCGCATTCCTTTAATAGCAACGGGAAACTCATCAAATAAATAACGGTTGACTAGCAAACAGCTTTCGGAGAGCGAGAAGGCCTTTTTGCGTAAACGCGCCCTAATAGTATATTTCTGTTTAACTTAATCGAAGAGTTCAAAACTTGACCTTAAACAAATGCATTTTGTTATAGGTTATACTTAGGTGGGCGTTTCAGCGAGGAACCGTACCTTTACCGAGATCAAACAACAAAAAAAGACTTGCAGAAAACTTTGCTGTAAGTTAAAGGAGGTTGGAGATATTATAATCTTTGCATAATCCGAATTCTTGAGGGTCGGTTTCTAAAACATGGCTTAAAGACTGGTTGTCACCGACGGAAAATGTAAAGAACCTACCGTGGCGCCATCTAGCGGCAATGATACCCTTAAGCTTGACAGTTTGCTCCCAGGTGCACGAGGACGCACCAAATTTTCATTCAATAATTAAGAAGGTCGTGGCTTCTTTGTTTCGTTAAAAGAATACGTTCTGCACTCCTTCGCTTGATGCAAGCAAGTACTAGATAGAGCTGGATAGTGCTAGATGGTGCTAGATCTGCAGGCGTTCGTTCTGTGACAACCTGTCTTTAATGTCCAAAGAAAGACCAAAACATTTTGTCGATGACTTTACTTTTTCTGATCTATCGAATTATCGACATATTGTTTTTGTTGTGTTGTATTTTTGTTTTGTAAAATTCACATTTTTTTTTAATACTAAATTTTTTGACGAGCCTTATGTCAGCCGAAGCAATTAATGCTTGTATGGCTGAACCGGCTCAATTTTGAACATTACCAGATTTTTTTTAGAGAAGAAGAAATCTGGTAAAGGGAGGTGCAAGCCCGGGGATTCGATCCGGGAAACCTCCGATCATCGTCGGGGCCGAAAGATTGTCCAGAATTAACCAGAATACATCCCACAGCCGCTGAAGGAGCACGGTAGCCTCACACGCTACCCTGGCCGGCAGTGCTGGCGGGGACGTTACCAAGGGTTCGACCAGATCCGCAAACCTCCAGCAACCAGGCTGAGCACTTTCACCGCTCAGCCACGATGACCACTATTGAACTATTGAAATAGTTCACTCAGTGAACTTTTCCCATCGCAAACCTAACGACACGCGTGACGACACAATGGTTTAAATAAAACCTACGTGATCGTTACGATGAGATCTGATCGTATTGCATGCTTCAGACCAGATATTTTTTAATTCGAAAAATTGTAATGGTAATTCCAGCCTCAAAATTCCTGGTATTCTCTTTAAACTATCCCGATAACCGATACTATCTCTATAAATCTGAGATAGTATCAGTTATAAAAAAAAATCGGCATAAAAAATCCAAGGTCGTGTTTTAGATCACGGATCTTGAATTTTTTGATCGCCTCAAGCTATTGTGTGCGCGGCGTATCTTGAGTCCTGGAAGTATTTTGTGATCGGCTACGTCTTCCTGGTGGCTTTAATCGATGGCCGCCATTGTTTTTGTAACTATTTTGGATATCAACAAGGCACTCTGCTACCAAAAACATACAATCGATTATCTGTCTTCGTTCTGCAGCGAACTCAAGATAGGCCGCGCACACTTTAGTGTTTTTGTTTTTGGCTTTGGCCTTACATAGTATGAAGAAGGTTTTGCTGTACGAATATGCTATCGTACCATGTCTTTCCTTTAACCATCTTCCATACAGTTGATTTTAATGTGATTTTCTGGATTTTTCTAGGCTACTACTACACGAGTCAATAAACATAGTAGTTTTTAACATTACTAAACATCAAAGGAACAATTACAAATCGTTACATACAGAACTTTGAGCAGTTTATGCAAAGATGTGAAAATTTCGTTAAGTTAGTTTTATTATTTGTCCTTAGATGGCGTGGTTGTGCAAACATTTGAACAAAACGGCAACTTCAGTCAAAGTTTTTAAAAAGGATTGTTTGCTTATTTATTACTTTTGGAATTCCAAGTACAGCTGTGTAATTTTAGGATAAATTCTTTAGGCACATATGTACTTTCAAAATAAACTGGGTAGTACATTTTGCTTAACATTAGTATGCCACGGAACTGCGGCAGGAGAGTTCCAATATTTTTCTGTATGTTGTATGATGGTTTTTAATGATTCTTTTTGTATGGATGAGAGTTTGAAAAGAACAGTTATTGTAATAATTAAGGGAAAATTGCCATAATTTCCCTTTTAATCGCAGCTTTGAAATGGCTAATTTTCAGATTTTCGATTTCGAACTGAGCAGTGACGAAATGAAACAAATCGATGGACTTAATCAAGCAAAGAGGGCGTACCCATACGACGCGTAAGTTTCTGCAACAGTAGACACTGAAAATACAATGCACTTATAGTACACATCACTGTGTACCAACCTTCGCAAGAATTGTGCAGTGTCAGACACTTTGCTAGTCAAATAGTAAACAAAATTTGTACTGCTAATGTTACACAAGACATGTAGAGGCTGACCTGGTACACATCGGCCACTGGTTTTAATAAAGTTTGCCTTGCGACTTGGGTTCTGCAAGAAGCAGGATGAGTTGAGCATTTCGGCCACCGTTCTCTTCATCTTTTGAGAGGAGAATTGGTGGTTTTTGGCTTTTATTCTTTTAAAATTACTGCGGTATGAACTTTAAACATAAGATGACTTAATTTCCTTGCCATGTCAATCTCAAAAAAAAAATGTATTTCTAATTCTGGCTTAGGAACCTACAGTAAATATAATAATAACATATTTGACATGGGTAAACCTATTTTCAACGTTCTACTTTACAATAATGGTGTCCCATTTTTTGCAGGTGCTCTGGTTAAAGAGTAAACTGCAATCGGAAATACCCTCTTTCCACCTGTTTATATGGAGTACAGTATCGGACGAACGACAGGAAGGGACAGGGATATGGCAATTTAAAGCCAATCAGGAACCCAGATTTTCATGGTTATGAAGCTCAAATTAGCAACAGTAATTTTTGGGAGTTGTAATGTCCGTAATTTTTGCGTAACATTTTTCGTCGGACGTTTGTGTCATTAGTAATTAATATTTTTAGTTCGCAACGCGCCATGATGTTGAGGCAGGCGGTTGCCCCGAGAGAGCGCCACATGTACGTTTTGTCCCGTCCGCGATAGTAGCTTGAACCTGATGACGAATATTGTACGTTTTCGAAAGGTTGTTCGTCTATTTCTTGAAGCACTTCTTATTTTTGTTTCTTTAATAATCTGTTTCCGTGCTTTTTTCTACAAATACCAAACTGTAAAGGGGGGTTGCCAGTGTTTCATGATTCATGTATTGTTTCATTTGATTTATTACAGGTTTAGTGACCATCCACTCTACAAAGACCATGTTGATTCAACATTATACCGCGCTTGAAATAGCTCTGAAAGATATTCTACAACGACTTGGAATTGGCCGGACTCTTACGAACTAGAGGCACATGGGCAATTACGGATATTTTTTTTACCGAATTAACTGTATAATTTAACTGAAAATCACTGTTTTTTCTGTCCTTTGTTCAATACACAATACTGTATTTTAATTTCATAGTTAATATTGTAAATAAAAATTTGCCGCAAAACGATGCATGCGTAAAGCATTTTTGTGTCAAAAGTCATGCTTTTTTTGTGTCAATGTATTTCTTTTTAATATTTCTTTTGTCATAACAATCGGCCAAATTTAACAGTTCTGTTGTTTTTGTTTTGTTTATAATTCTAAATTTTACAAAGAGAGCACGAAGCAAATTGAACTGCTTATGTTTGCTCACCACAGGAAAAAAAAGACATTCAAGACTTAGTCATCCTTACATAGGATACATACGTTAATAAAACAATCACATTAAAGCACGCAGTTATGTAAATATGCCCATTCTACTTTCATAGGATGAAAACAGCATAAATATTCAATTTCTCTACACTTACACATTAATATCCTTTTATTTGAGTTTTCAGTTGTGAATGGACTGGATATTTTCATATTTGCCTGGAAGGTTATTAAACGTTCGGTTAATAAAAAAATTGCTTTTCGTTTTTCCGCAATAATGTTTCCATAAAGGAACTTTAATTTTTATTTTTCCTTATTTTTCACTGTGGCTGTTGTTTTTCATATTGGTTCCTTAATGAGAAGTAGTTATTTAAGATACTAATGTATGAAGTCAGTCCCGCGACATGAAGAATATTGTGATATTTCATTAGCCGTGTTGGTTTTACAGTGGACGGACTATTATGGTCATTCTACTTAGCACAGCCACCACGGAAAGAGCGTTCTCCAGAAACCGTTACGAGACTGGCAGTGCCACCAACTGGCACGGTTGGGCTAAACTCGATTTAGTATCTGTTTTCAACGATTTACCACTAGATGGTGCTGTCGTAAAGTATTTAGCATTACTAACACAAAATGATAATGATAAGAATGCTAAATTAATGGTTTAAGAAATATATAAGTCAAATAAGGGCAGTAAAATAATTTTAAGATAGATCAGAACTGGCTGATCAAGTTTTATTTTTTTTAAATCCAATATTCAATTTTAAAATGGATTGTAGAGATGAGTGGAGCTAAGCATAACGCACGATTTTGTGTTCCGAGAAGCGGGCTGCTGCGCCTGCACGGTTCCCATTTCTTGGAACAAACTGAATACGGTTTGAATTGAACACAAAAATGTTCTTCAACTTAAGAGGTTGCCCATGCGCGAGAATTTCGTCAATTTCCGAAGGAATTGTCGCTATTAGCATGGTTACCATGGTAACGATGCCGCCATATTTGATTTCAAGTTGCGTTTATCGTTTCGTCCTCCGTTCCGTTAGGTTTAAAAGTACAACGTCGGTTTTCCCGTTTAACTCTCGTCACTCGCGTTTATCACTCAGCCGCAGGAACTTCGGATGGCGCTACGGTCGCAGCTGCAGAAGGTAGGAACACTAGCGAGCTTACAGGTAGGCCTATGTAAATCGTCCATATAGTTCGTCCAAGGTTTTACCATCATTCTTACCGTGCGACTTTGTATTGTTGATTGAAGTCTGTTTTATGTGAACAATGTGTGTCTCCTACGTTTTTTATACAATACTAGCTGTACCCCCGGCGTAACATACGCCGATCTAGCCGGTTCCCGCATACCTGAGTGAAATACTGTAGTGGGCAGCATAGAATGAAAAGGGTAGCGACTGCCCCTTGCTTCCTCCTCCGAACTCCCCTGCAGCCTACCCAGTTGTATGGTCTTATTTTCCCCCCATGCTCCCCCCCCCAAAAAAAAACTCCTTTCTCGTCCCGCACCGCCTCCCCCGTCCCCGACCCAGTTTCCCCTATTGAGTGGTCTGAATATCCCCATCCCTGCTCCCCTCCATTTTAACTCATGGTGATTTGTTTTGTTATGGAAGTAAATGTCTTTTTTCAATGGAGGACGCTCAATTGCCCGTTTCTCCGTTCTGATACCAAGCGCAATAAACCCAACAACGGTTGTGCATGCAGTGATTGTTACTCAACCAACTTTGAAACTCTTCCAAGTCGGCTCTTAAGCTTTATTAATGCAATAAGCTTTATTAATGCAATATGTCGATTGTTATAGGTCACATCTGTTTGTTTGACATTGTCGGTCGCTCGCCCTCTTTCATTATGCACACGCTTTCATTGTAGTGCATAATAACGACGAATTTGCTTGCCCATCCTAAGCGTATTATAGATTTTTGTCGCAAATATATGATTATGGGCCATTCAAAAACTACGGTGCCGTTTTAAAAACCATTTTAACCCCCTCCCCCTTGTGGGGGTTGTGGGGGTCGGATTTTGCCCCCCCCCCCCCCACACCCCCCCCCCCCTTCCCCCATACTTAAGTCAACCCTCCCCCTTCCTCCATACTTAAAAAAAAAATAACACCTTAATGTGTTTTTGACAAATGCGGTGCCACTTCATATACAATTTGTGTTATTGTGCCGTACCAAATTTGGTGAATTGATCGTGTTCGACATAAGAAACTCAACGATACGTACCCCCATACTCTACTTTCGCTTTTAATACAGGCGGCTTGTTTGATTAATCGTGTGAAATAATTTTACGTAATTTTTGGTGGTCTGCAACGGCCGCTAAACTAAACTTCATCCGAGTTTTGTAACTGAGACAGGAAGTAAAAATTGTCACCTAATACGTTCATCATCACGTAGGCCATCACTGCATTGGTATGAATTGTCCCAGTGAAGCACTCAACGTTAGTCGCACACTGTTTAAATGGAATTTAGTAAGAGTCAAGGAAACGCAGTCTTACGTACGTTGTTGAAAATTTCTACGACAAGCCGCGGTATCTTTCACCACCATGCGGGAATACAATTCGGTTGACTGGCGTACAGACGGTAAGGTCCATGTAAGAACGTTATAAGAACAACTAGCTGTACCCCCGGCGCAACATACGCCGTTCTAGCCAGTTCCCGCATACCTGAACGAAATACTGTAGTGGGCAGTATGGAATAAAAAGGGCGCCGACTGCCCCCTGCCTCCGGACTCCCCTGCGGCTAGCCCCTTAGATTCTGCCATTGTCTGGCCAGATCCCCCCCCCGTAACGCCTTTCCCCGTCCCGCATTGCCTGCCCCCCCCCCCCGGATTCACCCATTGTGGGGTCTGAATATCCCCACCCCTGCTTCCCATCCCTTTGAATCCCTGCTGATTTGTTTTGTTATGGAGGAAGTTAATTTTTTTTCAATGAAGGACGGTCAATTGCCCGTTTCTCCGTTCTGGTACCAAGCGCAATAAACCCAACAAAGGTCGTGCATGCAGTGATTGTTACTCAACCAACTTTGAAACTCTTCAAGTCGGCTAAAAGAGCCAGCAATATATCGATTGTTACTGATTGTCACAGGTCACATCCGTTTGTTTGACATTGTCGGTCGCTCGCCCTATTTCATTGTTGTGCATAATGATGAATTTGCTTGCCCAACCTAAGCGTATTAGATATATAGATGTGAGGCTGAGTGAGATGGTATGCGCAGAGTCTCTTGTACGGTCGGTAAATGCACCAATCCGTTGGAGATAATGGCTTTCCCAATGCAGTAGCAACGTGGTTTATTTGGAAACCCCCCCATTGTGGTCTTGTGGCCGAAAGCCGACCTCCCCCCCCCCCCCCCTCTCCTGGACGACCACGTTGTTTTTCTACCCATGGTAGAACTTTTCCCACTCGCTCTCAGTCGCTTTCTCTCCCCTATTTTTGTTGTATCTGACTTGCGGCCGAGTAAGTTGATGTCCTCCCACACTCCTATAGTTAGGCCTGTCGGCCATTTTGTTCTTTGAAGTAGGGTTGGCCTACGTTGTGACGTCATCTTCGAGTTCGACGACGGAAACACTGTTAATACTGAATCATGCATTACACATTTTTCGCGCATCCTGCGCCTGATTCAAGGGACTAAAACGGTGACAGTCATTTTATGCTAACATGAATTTTAAAGACAGAAGATGACATTCTGGCCTTCTACAGCCGATATTCACAACAGTGGAATGGTGATGTCAAGTACGATCTGCCTAGTTGTGTTGTACTAACGTATATGTTGGGTGTTCTAATCACGCAGATCGTGCGGGGATATCGCGTCGTAATCCCCTGATCTAGCTTAATTTTAGACGGTTGCCTGTACAACACGACATTCAAATTACAGCGTTAAATTTTTGTTTCAACCGAACAAACCATACTTGCCGCTATTGGTTAGTGAGGGTAATGGGGATGGTGGGGTGGGGGGATAACACTGCAAATGAATCGACTAACGACCAATTAGAAACGAGTAGGGATGCACCGAATATTCACCGAATTTTAACAGGCCACATCGACCAGTGCAGAAACAGACCCCGTCCTCCAAAGAATGGTCGTGCTGGCTACCCTCGCCACATTACTAAATTACGCATTAGAAAGCTTAAACTATGGAGAAGTTACAAGCATAACCCGCACCCTCCTGCTCTACTTAGATACAACTCTGCACGAAAACAGTACTCAGACTCCACAGAGGCCTGGTACAGGGAGAACGAATCAGCTGTGATCAGAGAGGGAAATTTTGCTGCATTACTAAAATACTACACAAGGTCAACCGACTCATCTCGAGCCCTCCCACCTCTCAAAGTGGGTAACATATACTTGACCGAGAACATTGATAAATCCGAGGCACTAAGTGATGTCTTTGCTTCTAACAGTATCTCTGACAACGGTGACCCTAGTCATCTGCACTGTTTACTTTCCACGTTAACCTCCAAGTGCACTTCGGTCGAGTTTCCTCAAAGTACGGTTATTTCCTCTTTAAACAAGATTAAACCGAGCAGATCCTGTGGACCTGATGGTTTGTCGGCTTTCCTTTTTAAATCCTTGGTTCTCGAAATCAGTTATCCACTCTCGAAATTGTTTTCCCTTTCTTGTGCACAAAGTAAAATCCCATCTGCCTGGAGTCAGGCAATTGTAATCCCAGTCTTTAAGAAGGGTTCCCCCTCCGACCCCCTGAACTACAGACCCATAGCCCTCACTTGCGTTGCTTGCAAACTTATGGAATCAGTTATCCGAGATAAACTTGTCTCTTTCCTGCAAGAGCACTCTGTTATTCAACGTGACCAATTTGGCTTTCTTCCTGGTAGGTCCGCTGTTCACCAATTACTCCTGGTCTTAGACCGTTGGACTAGCGCACTTGACGTGGGAATCCCTTCTGATACTATTTACTTCGATTTTAAAAAGGCCTTCGAGTCGGTGATTCATCGAAAGCTCCTTCTGAAGCTTAGCCATTGTGGTATCGTGGGAAAAGTACACGACTGGATATCAGCATTTCTGCAGAACAGAACCCAAAGGGTATCAATTGAGGATACCTTTTCTTCCTGGACACACGTTCCTTGTGGCGTTCCACAGGGTTCTGTCTTGGGTCCACTACTATTTGTTATTTACCTAAATGACCTGAAATTCGAAAATAACGATACCTTTGGTTTTAAATTTGCGGATGATTTGAAGTTCGGGGCAGAAAATCTCACCGTGTCCCCTTCTCGGGCCCTTGAGACTCAAGTTCAGGTAGTTACTGTCTGGTCGGAACGTTGGCAGCTCCCACTTTCAATCGGTAAATGCCATGCTTTCCATGTTGGTACCTCTAACCCTTGCTCCCGGTATACATTGAACCAGTCGATCCTTCCACAAACAGGTGAAGTGCGAGATCTTGGTATCTGGTTCTCTCAAAATTTGAAATCCTCTCTTCACTGCCGAAATATTTGTGCCTCGGCTTACCGACGTTCTGCAATCATAAGGCGTTGTTTCACATCCGGAAGCATTAAGACGAGGGTCTGGGCATTTAAGATCTTTGTGCGCCCAGTCCTTGAATATGCAACTCCAGTCTGGTCACCATACTTGGCACACGACATCGATTCTATCGAAGCGGTTCAGAGACGTTTTACGAAGGCACTTCCTGGTTTTCACGAGGTCTCGTACAAGGAACGTCTCGAGAGATTGGGCCTTGAGCTTCTGGAGTTGCGCAGAATTGTTCTCGACTTGGTCCTGACTTATCAGATCTTGCACCAACTTATAGAGGTAGATCTTCCATTTTTTGACCTGGCCCCGAGTTTGGGCCGCACCAGAGGACATAATTGGAAGCTGGCTGTCCCAGGGGCGCGCCTCGACTGTCGTTTGCATTTCTTTTCTGTACGCATTGTCCCCATCTGGAACTCCCTTAAGGAGGATACTGTAAATGCGAATTCTATCACGATCTTTCGCAGTAGGCTCAAAACTGAGCCCCTGCATCGTTTTTTGAGACGTCCGCTCCAGTAGTCTTATTTCATGGCGATCTGGGAGCAGTCTGTGCGGGTATCAAACTATGCTATTAAATTTGGCTGGCTATAGGTGAGCCACAATCCTTGCCAGGCTAGTTGCTTCCACACATTGGGGCAATTGTATTTTTTTAATTCTTTTATTCAAACTGTTCTACCACCCTATGTTGCAGGTTGGCTCCATGTTTATTATTATATTTACATACTTCTTTTTAATTGTAAATAGCTCTAGTCTTACTTTCCACTTCAGTTTTTAACTTTCACTACACCAGTTTCATGCATTTTCATTGTTTTATTATTTTTTTTTATCTTTATGAAGATTGACAATTGGCATTAGCCAAGCTTTAAACTACGATGTATTATCTTATTGTTTTTAAGGAAACATTGACAAATGTTACCCGGCTTTTCCCTGCACTTGTCCCTCACGTTTGGCGATGCCATCGGGGACCATCGTGTCCCTGGTAGGTCTAACCTTGGTGGTAAGGCATTCGTGACCCCAACCCCATACCATCAACCCTTCCTCTGCAGCCGAGCCATCGTGTTTGTTTTAAACTTTTAACTGTTAAACTTTTATAGTGTACAATTTTTAGTTTTATCATCGGACGGCAGTCAGTGACCACCCAGTCCTTGTCGCTCCGGTTGCGTTTGCAACAAACCTATATATTATAATTATTCGGTATTCGGCCTATTCGGCCAACATTTAAAGTATTCAGTATTCGGCCGAATACTGATTTTGGCCGATTAGTGGTATTCGGCCGAATACTGATTTTGGCCGAATAGTGGTATTCGGCCGAATACTGATTTTGGCCGAATAGTGCTATTCGGTATTCGGCCGAATACTGGTTTTGGCCGAATAGTAATATTCGGTATTCGGCCGAATAGTGTTAAGATTTGTTGGTATTCGGTCGAATATTTTTTAGTATAAATTTATGTAATTGTGTGAATGTAAGAACGTTTAGCTAAGCATTTAGTTTTTGGTTTGTGAGGAATTGTCTTCTGACATTTCTAAAAGAAGGAAAAAATGATCAAATATGTTTAAATTACAGGTATTCGATCAAGTATTCGGCCATTATTCGGCGCAGAACCGAATAATTCCGTATTCGGTATTCGGCAGTTTAACTATTCGGTTGTATATTCGGTATTCGGTAAGTTGAGTATTCGGTTATATATTCGGTATTCGGTATTCGGCAAATTTTGTATTCGGTGCATCCCTAGAAACGAGATTGAAACAAGGGGGTGCTGTTGCGTTTGCTTCCATCAATTCATTGTGTCGCGTAGGCGAGTTTAAGTTGTGTTGGTGTTTTAATTCTACAAATAAGCTTCAGTAAATAGTGATCAACGTATCATCACAGCAAGTACGTAAATAAACTCCTGATTACTGTTAAAAATAACACTGTCTTGTAGTTTATTGCTGTCACGGGAATGAGAGTCGATATGATGACGAATCGTTCTGGTGACGATTTTGGGTTAAAAACGCTGCCAATTCGTGACATACGGAAAGAACGAGAGTTACATTTGCTTGATTCCAACCGTGTTAATTTTCGAAGGCAACCCAACTGTACTGTAAAGAATCTGTAACGAATCCAGTGTAAAGAAGCTACGAAACAGTACTGTAAAGAATCCTAAGGTCAGCATTCCAACTTTTGATGGTAGTATAGTGCAAGCCGTACCACAAACGAATTTCTTTTTCGCAACGAAATTTGTAACGCAATCTATAGCGGCGTACCTGAGATGAACTTGGAGCCCTGCTTTCGCTCCCCACCTACACGTTAACCCGACTCAAGAATTAGAACTTGGACCCCCCCCCCCCCAACCCTTAACCTCCTTAAATTCCAGTCCATTTCATTCCTTTAAATTCTATGACAGTGCTTTACCTTAACCTTTCAATGAACCTTAACCTGGAATCCAATCAACAAGTCGTCTTTTTTACGAAGACCATCTTTGAGTTGATGAGGCCCGGACTGGCCATTGCGCCATGGCACAGGCGCCCTTTGACTGCTTCACTTTTGGCGCCCCTTGGGCAGCCTATTTCTTCCTCCCCCCCCCCCCCCCAAAGAAATATACGGATTGCTTGTCCGTTAGTGACCTTACTTTCAGGCACAAATCCCCAGCTCCTTTCTCCTTCCTTTAACTTGCGTTTTCAATGCGTTTTTTAAAACTCCTACCCTCTCCCCACAAGAAATAAAGTTCTTAAAAATACTTTCATTGAAATTTTAAAAATGTGTGTTGAAGAATGCATTACGAAACCTGAAGTAATGGTAGAATATCAGATTCCTTGCAGTATTGGAGACAGGTTTTTTGCTGAAAGGGGTTGGGGGGGGGGCGGGTAGCACAAAAAAATGCTCTCTCACTTGCAATCGGCGTTATGCATGTTGAAAATGGCGTCTGGGGGCGGGGTGCCAGCAGCCCCTGCCCCCGCACCACCGCCAGCCCCCCGGTTCCCGGTAAAACACATGGTGCTCCTCCCCGTTATTTCTCTAAATGGTGCAGGCCCCCCTTTCCTACCCAGTCCGACTCTAGCGTTGATTGACATTCCCTACCTCATTCAGGTAATAACCAGTGTTTATTTGGCTGAAATTTTAATTGAAGTTGTCCCTCACCCATGTGTAACGTCTCTACGTTTCTTCTGCGTAATGTCATCATTCATGGACTTGTGAATGATATTACGCCATTGTATTGATTCTTTTTTTATTATGCAAATTAATTTTATCGGTTTTCATAATGTAAGTTTCTAATTTGGGAAAATAAGATTATTTTAATCTTCGTACAATAGAGAATAAACATTTTTATTGCAATACATTTTTGGGTAAAGTGCCGACTCTCTAAAAACTCGTTCTTTTCGGAGAGCTATACCGCTCAACGGTCTAATGGAGCCCAGGGCTCCAAATTTTTCTGTGGGTCCCTCACACCTTTCTTTGGGATTAGTACCGGTACGCCTATACTTTGTTCCACATTATGTTTGCAGGAAACTGACTGTATGGCGCCACGTTTTCTTCCGCTACGAGTGCAAAAAAAATGTAACTATCCCACTTGTAGACTCTAACAGTGGGGATATCCAGTTGAGCGTTAACGTTAACCTATTGGCTAAACTCGGTAATAAGGAAAAATGGTGATATCCATCTCGAAATAAGTT
>JAHWFP010172163.1:0-12452 GCA_023313725.1 Lithobius niger
TTTCCAGTTAGACGATTACCCCTCGCCCCGCACAAACGTAAAGTAGAAAACAGAGATGGCCCCAGAACAGATCCTTGAGGAACACCGATTTAATCGTACAGGTGCATGTATTTGCTCATCTTTACAGTGCAACCACCTCTGTTTTTTTTTTCTTCTTTATTTTTTTTTGGGCGGCTACAGAAGCCTCACGGTTCCCGCTTCGTTCCGACCTTAATTACGGCGTCATTCTCGTCGTCTGTTACGTCATAATCTCGTGAGCCACGGCATCTCTACAACTCTGTCTCGCCGCAAGACGGCTAAGTGGCTTTGTTTGATGCACACTTTTTTTTCTTGCTGCAAGCTCACACACTCCCTCCCCCACTTCAACGCTTTCCCCCCCCCCCTCCGCCTGTTTACCCGGTCACGTCTTGCGCGAATAAATTCTTAATTCCTCCGCGTAGCATCGAATGAAAACGTCTGTGTCACGAGACGTGAATATTTTACGCGCGGCACGCACCTATCACCCCGACGCCATTGTTGGAGCAAGCATGATTAACAATGGATGCTTCCAAGGTCAGTGTCAAGGTCCTTTGCGCTCGGTAGATGCGGAAATATACGCCTTTCGTGAAGCGCGCCGCACACAATTGCCGCTGCACGCCGCCACCGTCGGGATGTATAATAATAATAATAACAACAATGGCGGACGAGGATCGTTTGCGGTTAAGAAAACGAGGTTGCTTAAAATAATAATAAAGAGAATAAAAATTTCAGGCGGAAAAAGACGAGGCGGTAATGTGGGGTCGGGGGGGGGGACGCTAAAACCTGGTTTTATCAGGATGTCTACGGGTGTAAATCAGTTCACAAGAGCTAGAACTAAAAACAGAAACCTTTAAATACGAACACAGGCAAAACCTGCCTTAACTATATAGGAGTCTTGTTTCACAAATTATAAATGTACACAAAAAAATACACATATAGCCACTTAATACGAAACAGACTTGAAATATAAAATAGACGAACGTATATATATAAACCTGTATAATAACACACATATCCCCACGCATACAAACATTAAACACGTCAAGCACAAACTGCGTTCACTTTCTGACATAACCATCGAGTAAAGGCAGTCCTTGTTCCCTGGAATTGGAGTTCAAATTAGAGTTCGTTGTGTTCGAGTGAACGCTAATCCGTTTTTGTTTGCGTACTTTCATATTGTGAGCAGTTTCACGACGGAAAGCCAAATGGGCTCGAGAAAAAGTTAAATAAACACGGCTGCCTTTTTTAAGGAAAATTGGAAATACGCCATCAGCGAAAATTATACACTAGAAATAACGTAGTTTGTGATTAGTGATAAGTGACTAGTGATTTGTGATTAGTTCCGGTTCTTCATGTGATGCGATTATAGCCTCAGCGAGCGCAGCAGCGCGAGCGAGGCACGTTATTTGAAGAATAAAAGTTATTCTGCGAAACGGGATTCTGCGCAACGGGAATTCCAGTTTTTGCAGAAAAATCTTAATCCGTCTTATTTTCTGCGAAACGGGATTCTGCGAAACGGGATTCTGCAAAATGGGATTCAGCGAAACGAAAAAGGAGTTTCTAGTAGGAAGAGGAAAGAAATAAGTTTGGCAGATCACTTTGCAATCCATACGTAAAAAAAAATGTTAAAAATTTGGTGCCTATTTGTCCGGTGTCTATGTGTCCGAGTGCCTATTTGTCCGGGTGCCTATTTGTCGGAGTTCTTATTTGCCCAGTGCCTAAAATGTGTCCGGTGCCTGATTATCCGGTGCCAAATTGCCAGAGCGTCATTCATACATCCAGTTTTAACAGTTGAACTAAAATAAAGATCGACACAGGAAGGACGCTATTCGGCTGTATCAGTCCTTACCTCACGACAGAACGAAAAATTCGGAAGGCGACTTTTCTGCTTGTAGCCAGTTGGTTACAAACGATTAAAAAAAAAACAAAAAAAAACCACAGCACTTGTCACATTTTACAAGCAGCGTAATGAGCTCGAAAACAGCTCGATATTTAGCGAACGCATCTTCGGCACGCGACGTAACAAAGATGACGTAACCCGGGCCCCTTTATTCTTTGGTAACACGGTAATGAGAAAGATGGGCATTCAAATAAACTTCCCCCGTGGCTCGCCTCCTTCGTCTGACCCACCGTAACAGGTCAATAGCCGGGAGAGATACAAGAACAAAAAAGGTCAGGGTGTGCGTGAGACAACGACAATCGCGGCAGCGTCCGACACGACAGTCACGACACCCCGACCGATAACGCCCACGCATGCACGCGCCCTCCAGGCATAACAAGGCCGCTGCTGCTACCGCCTCCGGGAGCCGAAGAAAACTGGCAAATGCAGTCGACCAGCCAACGACATGGTGTGACGTTAATCGGGTTCAACAGAAACACACATGATCGCACATATCTACCTGGTGGAGGGGGGGGGGGGCTCAGTAAATACACACAAATAAAATTTCTGCGAGTAATTACTGCTGTACTGTGAATGATATAAAAAAGATGAAAACGGGGGAAATAGAGAACTGTGTTTCTAATTTTATATAAGTTGATGACAATCCACGCACACAGTGCGGCGTGCACGGAGTGTGTGTGTGGGGGGGGGGGAGATGCATGGGGGATTGCCCCTGCACTTTTTGTAAAAATGCCTTTCTTTTTGCCCTTTTTGAAGAAAAAACATCCCCTATTTTGCTTTTACGCGCTCACAAATGCTGGTCGCTGCGAGGAGAAAGGGCCTAAAGCCCTAAAAAGGGCAAAAAGAAGGCCAAGAAGACCGTGAAAGGGGCCAAAAAAGTAAAAAAAAAAAAAATTCCCGTGGGCAAAAAAGTCTTTATTGTGTGCGTGGCGTATCTTGAGTCCTGAAAGTATTTTACAAGCGGCTACGTCTTCTTGGAGTGGGCGGCTTTAATCGACGGCCGCCATTGTTTTTGTAACCATCTTGGATATCAATAAGGCACTCTGCTGCCAAAAACGTACAATCGATTATCTGTGTTCATTCTGTTCTTTCCTGTAACCAAGTAAGTCCTCCTGTCGAAATACATTAGAAATTGTCCACCATTAGTCCTCCAACTGCCCAAATTTAACTATTCATAACCCCAAATCTTTCACTACAATCATCCTCATCCCATTAGTATTATTATTGGCAGGGATATTGTCATGGCAGGCGAGCCCAAACATCTTAGAACTGAACATTAAATTAACATCAATGGCAACTCCTGTTTCATTCGTTCCATCACTGAGCCATCCTTCACTCCAACCCATCTCATAAGTTAATTCCGCCCGACATTACCGACCAGTCCCTGCAAGAGGAAAGGGAAATAGTAGGATTAACGTCCTTTTCAACTGCTGTAAGGTTATCTCGGAATGGAGAATGACAATTTTGCTAGGAAATACCTAAGATCTTGTCACATTTTTTAACTTGTAGCGCTGCCACTTACGAACCTTTACGGCTGTAACTACAGAAAGCAGCAACAGTACAAATCAGCAAAATCATCGGTGGTTACATCGGCAATACTGTACGACCTAGTCACACGTATTTTTTTTTTTTCTCTCAAAGGTCCGGCCGATAGGCGACTGTAGTATAACCATGACTCAACAACACCTCTGCGAAGTGTTGAGCCCAAAGCTTCGCACAGCCCTAAGCTACGACGTCAGATGGTGACTTTGACTTCTTTGCGGTCCAAAAACAGGACTTTATCATACTGTTTAGACAGGGCTTTTTTGGTGACCCCCCCACCTTTGATCGGAACCTAAAAAATTAACGAACCCCTCGAGTGGGCCAAAAAATTAATTAAATCCCCGCCGCCACCTATCCCGGCGATAAATAATGACCGCCCCCTCATGGAGATAAAACTACAGCCACCAGTGACGGCGTTAGGACTGAATTGTTTTGGGGGCCGACAGAGGGCACACCCGGAAACAGAGTGGGCCAAGAACTTTTTTTTTCCAAAGCAGCCGCATTAGACACTTTTATTCCATTTAATTCAACCTGAACGTAATGTAAGCTTCAATGCAGTGCAATTTTTCTCTGAAATACGTCTCATAAACACACTAAATAAATTATTGTGTGGGCGGCGTATCTTGAGTACTGCACGTATTTTGTGATAGGCTACGTCTTCCTGGAGGGGGCGGCTTTAATCGACGGCCGCCGTTGGTTTTGCAACTATTTTGGATATCAACAAGGCACTCTGCGACCAAAAACGTAAAATCGATTATTTGTGTTCTTTCTGGGGCGAACTCAAGGTCGGCCGCGGACACTATAGGGTACGCATATACTGTAAAGCTTCTATAAAATAAATAATAAATAAACTAAACTAAACTAAAATATAAAATAAAAAAAGCTAAGTTTATTCATTTGATTTCAAGTTAACGATTGCCAGTTTTTTAATTATTTTATTTTCTGATGGTAGGGTTGGGGGGGGGGAGGGCCGTGAAGTATTTGGCGTGGGGGGTCATGGCCCACCCTAGCCTACCCCTAGCGCCGTCACTGACAGCCACAGAGTTAGTTTAGTGTGTATCGAGTAACACGTCGTAGCATTTAATGACGCGTAGCCGTGCTGGGTAGCATCTAGTTCAGGCGAAGGGGTTGCTTTTGCTTCTGCGCATTTCGAACGAATCTGAAAACTAGTCTTTTATTTAGTTTAAAAGGGCTTCCTCTTCTTTTGACATGCACAACACCAATATAAAGAAACATCCGTCGTAGCAGTTTCATTTCTCTTTGCGAAAACCTATACATCGTTTTGGCGGCATGTGGTTCTAAATAGGCCCTACAAACCCTATCAATTGTGTACGTAATCTGTAACCAGGATGTAATTATGTTCCGTCAGGGGTAGATGTAAGATTTCCCTAGCGTAGTTACGTGGAGTAACGAGCTCTTCGATTCAGTGTGCTGTTTCGTTTGATGGGTCACGGTGAAGGAAAATACTTCAAATTCATGCTGATTTCTGGAATATGCTAGCTTACAGAAGGAACCCCCCGGAACCCCACGCCCCCCCCCCGCACCCCCTGTCTCCCCCCCCCCAGATGCCCGGCGGATAAAAAAAAATGTTGAAAACTTTGAAATTAATTCATATGAAAATTGCATTCCAAGTTGCAGGAAAACGGTTCAAATTCTCGCAGATTTCTTAAAAATACGCTGGCTTATTTTCCACACCGCCTCACCCCTCTCCAGGTTCGCCGGGGTGTCCCGAGGCCCCTGCAGTATATATTCGTGGGGAGCCTGACCCTTCCCAATCCGACACTGGTCGGACGTATACCCAGAGTAGCCACAGGAGTCGTCCCTTCAGCGCTGTTTTACGCGTGGACTATACCGGGCTATCGTAATCTGACACTGGGTGAGAGACTCGGAAAGGCTGGAATGGACTAGCTGGAGCTGCGTAGGATACGGGCTGACTTAGTTCTTACTTTCAAGATTCTACACGGGTTTCTATCGGTTGACTTGCCTTTGTTTGATCAACACCCACTTACTGCTACGCATGGCCATTCAATGAAATTACGTATGCAGCCCTATAAACTGGATTGCCGTAAACACTTTTTTGCTGCTTGTCGGGTAGTGCCAGTATGGAACTCCCTTCCTGAGGGGCTTGTTTCAGCATGTTCAGTTACTGTCTTCAAAAAAGCAACTCTACAATCAACCGTTACAAAATTTTCTAAAGCGCCACTTACCCTAATATCCTAGTTTTAACATGGGACCAGTGTTAGAGTGGCAAAAAATTGCCCTTCTGTGCTCTCAACCTCTTTTTTCTGTGGTTAAACATTCATATTATTATTATTATTAATTCCTTTTTTTTTTTTTTACAAAATTGTCAAATTTTCCCTTTTCGTATCCATTTATTATTCCTATTTTGCAGTCCTCGTTTAAATTCCGTTTATAAACCACGTTTAAGGGCCTCCGCCAAATCGAACAAATATCGCCGTCTCCACCTCACCCATCATCTCCCTATCTTTGAGCATGCGCCCTGCGTGCTTATCTCTTCACTTTCACCTGTTCTGCACTCAACCACCACCCCCAACCGCGCCCGGGGGCGCCCCCCCCCCCGCAACCGGTAACTACCTCCCTTCCCCCTGCTCGTCACAATTAGAACGGCCTGCTTCCGCGACCAATGACGAGTTGGGACTTCGCGTGCGCGTTTCTCGCCGGATTCATTTCCGACTTCTTGCGAACAAGGGAAATCTGCGGCACGCCCACATTGATTATGGACCCAGCCTGCTGCTGTTGCCTTGCTGCCTGCCTGCTTGACTCTCTGTCTGTCTGGGTCTCTCTCCCCTGGTTGACAACAAAATACATAAGGGAAAATGTTGGCTTCGTAACGAGAAATGGGTTTGTCCATTCGTAAGAATTGGGATTCAGTCAGCTTGCAAGCGAAATTGTTGTTAAAATTGTGGTAAAGTACGTACGTACATACAGTTTATTAATCTTATTTTTTTTTAAATGCCAATGGTCGATATTGCAACATTCCAATTTTACCGCAATTTACATCAGTTCCCGTGGTGTTCAATGGACACAGACATCCACAGAGAACCGCACACACTTCAAAAAAGGAAGAAAGGGCCTCGGAAAAAAAAGGGGCAAAGTCACTAAAAAAAATAGCAAAAAGCAACATCAGGGTTCCCAGAATCTGGAATACTCAAGGAATTTAAACCCTGAAATCAAGCTGTTTGGGCTCGGCAGTTGAGAACACTCTGTGGGTGAGAGCAATGGGCTTGTGAAATTTAAACCATGTGAGACTCCAGGAAGACTATTGTGTGAGCGGCGCATCTTGAGTCCTGAAAGTATTTTGTGAGCGGCTACGCCTTCCTGGAGGGGGCGGCTTTCATCGATGGCCGCCATTGTTTTTGTCACCATCTTGGATATCAACAAGGCACTCTGCTACTGAAAATGTACAATCGATTATCTGTGTTCGTTCTGCGGAGAACTCAAGATAGGCCGCGGACACTATAAGGGAACTTTCTGATTTTTCATAAAAAACCTGGAAAAGTTGGGGAAAAAAACAAAGCCGCGCTTTTATAGGCTTTTATATGTTAAGACATTGCGGTAAAAAATGTTGTCCTTATTAGTTCTGTACTGAACCCTTAAAGTTCATTAAATTGGGCCATTCTTTTGCACTCTGGCAGTCCTATAAACAAGTAAAACTGTAAAAATGTGTAAAAAAATAAATGTCCTTCCTAAAATTGCGGTAAATATCTTGGAATTTAAGCTCAACTACTCTCGAAAACCCGGAAAACTCGGGGGGGAAAAAGCCACACTTTTCGGCATAGGCCTAAGTACATTAAACACATTATGCGTATAAACATTGCAGTAAAAAAATAAATGTTGTCCTTACATACTTTTGTACTGAACCCTTAAAGTTCATTAAATCGGGCTATTATTTTGCACGTAAACATTTTAAATATCTAAAAAAAATAAATGACATTTCTAAAATTACGGCAAATATAGCCTGGAAAATAACCTCAACTACGCTGGAAAACATGGAAAACTCGGGGGAAAAAAACAAAACCTCACTTTTAGGCGCAGGGCTAAGTGCATTAAACACATTATGTTTAGGCAATGCGGTAAAAATGTTGTCCATATATACTTCTGTGCTGAACCCTGAAAGTTCATTAAATCGGACTATTCTTTTGCAGTATGTCAGTCTTATAAATAAGTGGGGCAAGGTGGCCTGATGGTTAGCATGACCGTCTCCTGTGCCAGAGGTCCCGGGTTCGAATCCGGCCTCAGCCGCCCCTGGAATCTTCGGGTAGAGAGGGCCCTGTGATGTCTCGTGCTCATGTCGATTGTGGCATGTAAAAGAACCTAGGATCTCCGATAGGATTTACTTAGCAAAATTGACCCTTTCTCCTTCTGGCGCCATTGCTGACGCTGGGTGCTCAGCTACAGTCTTATAAATAAGTAAAACTGTTAAAATGGGTAAAAAAATTTCCTTCGTAAAGTTGTGGTAAATAGTCTGGAAATTAGTCTCAACTACTTTGGAAAACCCTGGAAAACTCACAAAAATTTTACTATTTCGGTGGGAAAACTTTTAATGTATTAATGTATTAATAATACATGATAATGTATTATAATGTACATTATAACGTATTAATGTATTAATAAAAACAGGCTTATTATTCCGATTCCTACAGTCAGCAATCTAAAAAAATAGGTGTAAAAAAAATCTAGTAATTGTAACCTCACCACACGGAGCAAGAAACTCTGAAATCAGTGTTGATATTCTTGAACAGTTTGTTGTGTTGATTTTTGCCACTTAGTGTTTTGATTGTTTTCCTTCATAATTTAATCTACGAAGAGGACAAGCAAACAAAATGATGGTGGGGGGAAGGGGTAGTGGCATGTTCCGAAAATGCCCCAGTGTAAAGGCGCCCTTGATTATGGATAGGAAAAACAAACACTAAATAAGGGCGCGTTTACGCATCGTCTCGCCCTTGTATTCTCGCAGCTAGAACTCAATCGCGATAGCAAAGGTGACATTGTCATGGCAAGAACACTAAATGGATTAGCTAAATCCGACATCGTTTGAGTAAATACTTGCAGTCTTATAATCCGTGCCAATAATATAAAGAATTCCTCATGACGAAACAATTTTCCCAAACGCTTCTGAACTCGCGTTATTTGCCGTTATCCTTGCGAGGCGGCAGACATAAAACCGCCGCCATGTTGGAATTTGAGGTGATTTCTAGCTTCTAGCTGCGAGAATGCGAAAGCGAGTGGTTGCGTAAACGCGCCCTAAGGTTTGTAAAAAATTAAGCTTGAACGGTTCACAAGAAGTTTATTTATAGTGTCCGCGGCCTATCTTGAGTTCTCCGCAGAACGAACATGGATAATCGATTGTACGTTTTCAGTAGCAGAGTGCCTTGTTGATATCCAAGATGGTTACAAAAAGAATGGCGGCCATCGATTAAAGCCACGCCCTCCAGGAAGACGTAGCCGCTCACAAAATATTTGCGGGACTCAAGATACAAAGCGCACACAATAAGTGCGACAGTAGAAGAGTCATAAAAAAACATGACTGAAGTTCAAAGGCTTTATAGTTTGGGAGGATATGTCAAAAATTACGCAATTTTATCATCAAAGTATGGAACTTGGCACGAATGTTGTTTACATGAAATTGAGAAATTTAAGCGTTGTAGGTATTCTCCTAAATTGCTATGGAGCCACCGTATTGGAAAATGGTGGCCAAAATGGCGGCTCAATAGTAAAAATTTGTTACTTTTCATCATAAAAGCATGAAACTTGGCAGGAATGTTGTTTGCATCAACTTAAGAATTTTAAGTGTTGTTGGCATTCTCCTCAATTGCCGTGAGCCGCCATATTGGAAAATGGCAGCCAAAATGGTCGCCAAACGTTTTTCGCCATAACTCCTGAACGAATCAACGGATTTAACTTTTCATTTTTTCCCCCCACCATTTTGGCTGCCATTTTCCAATATGGCGGCTCATAGCAATTGAGGAAAATGCCTACAACGCTTAAAATTCTTAATAATTTTGATGTAAACAACACTCCTGGTAAGTTTCATGATTTTATCATAAAAAATGCACAATTTCGTCTAATATGGGGACATATCCTCCAGACTAACCGACAAACAAACCACTGATGTAATCAGATGTCACTTAGAGGAAGCAGTTTGCTTTCATTTGCGATATGCCTGTATTCGGGCAATGACGTCATCTTCGTGAATAGTCGGATTTTTACGGAAACAAGAAGCTGCTTCTCGTCAGTGCTCTGAACTTACACGTTTAACTACGTTTTCTAGGGTATAAAAATGAGGTTTATGCCTACTTAATACGGAATAACAACGATGAAGCAAACGAAATCCTGGGTAGGACGACGAAATGTGTTGGAGGCTAGGCAACGCTACGCCAAATAGCAGGAAACACTGTGAACATCATAAACATCGTAAAACTAAACATCGTAAATCGAAATCCTACATCGAAAGCGAAAACGCAAATCAAAATTACTTC
This sequence comes from Lithobius niger, assembly GCA_023313725.1. NCBI lineage: Eukaryota > Metazoa > Arthropoda > Chilopoda > Lithobiomorpha > Lithobiidae > Lithobius > Lithobius niger. Next base: position 9,961 of record JAHWFP010172163.1, read on the forward strand.
GGAGGATCGTTTTGCGGAAAGAAAACAAAAATTCTCACATGGAATGCCACTCGTGCTTCTATGAAATGTATAATTTGTCCGTTTTTAGCACTTAAAATTTATTTCCAGCAACTTTCCCTCGACCTTTGGTATCGATAAAATTAAATCTGGAAAGGTGTTTCGTGCTAAAACATTCTAATTATCGATTTCGTATAAGCACGCGTGGCATTTTAGCCGAGAATCAATCCTTTTAAAAATTCTTTACTAGTGTGGAGGCACTGTTGTAGTACGACAGATCGCCGTCTGGGTCTCCGTTCCGGGTCAAAGTCTTAGTAATGTTTGTCAGTTCTCTTTCTACTGAAATAACCTTTCATGTTCTTCAAACAGTAATTAAATTATGGTAAGTTAAATCTGCAGAAGTTGATAAAAAAAAAGAAGGTAACACTTACCTGATTTTTCATCGGTTTGTGAAATAACTACAGGGTAATTCACTGGTCTTCAAAGGCTCGATGAATTGCTTCTAATAAAAATAACAAGAAAGTCATTAGAAAGTGTCTTTTAGGAATTATTTCCAATTTTAGAGATTCAGAAACCAATTTGTAAACCTGCTTTTGTACGACTTCGCTTCATGTAGACCTATATTTTACCCCCATTAACAAGGTAGCACAACATTAGTTATCTTAGGCCTCTACTGGCTTGCGCCAACTGTAATTAGGGCCATAATTGTTTGATTAGGCCAATATTTGAGGAATAAGGCGTATAATTTGTACAACTAATCGTTGAGCATCTGACCCTATAGAGTTAGAGTTGATATCTGGATTAAGTAGGAGTACAACGTTAGTATCTTGGCACTATATGGCTGGCGCAACATGTAATTAGGCCTATAATTGTTTGATTAGGCCCATATTTGAGGAATAAGGCCTATAATTTGTAGAACTAATCGTCGAGCATCTGACCAAGAGTTTGACAGTGCGATAGAGATGATATCTGAATTAAGTAGGATTACAACATTAGTATCCTTGCTCCTACAGGCTGGCGCAACATGTAATTAGGCCTATAATTGTTTGATTAGGCCCATATTTGAGAAATAAGGCCTATGAGTTGTACAACTAATCGCAGAGCATCTGACCAAGAGTTTGATAGGAGGATAGAGCTGATATCTGGATTAAGTAAGAATACAACATTAGTATCTTGGCCACTATTGGCTGACGCAACATGTAATTAGGCCCATAATTGTTTAACTTGGTCCATATTTGAGGAATAAGGCCCATAATTTGTAAAATTATTCGTCGAGCATCCGACCAAGAGTTCAATACGGTGATAGAATTGATCTCTGGATTAAGTAGGAGTTCAATTAATTGTCGAGCATCTGACCAAGAGTTTGATAGGGCGATAGAGTCGATATCTGGTCGTTTCAGATTTAATTTTTATTTTTTGTATGGGGTTTGACAAGAAGCACCATCTGCCTTGATTTTCTTCTTTCTCATAATATCATGTTTTCCAGTGCATTAAAAAAAAATTTTGGATGTTTTTTTGACGTGAAGCAGCACCTGTTTTAATTTTCCTCTCTTCCCCAATTTAATGTTTTGTTATTTTTTAATATTCAGGATATATGTTAGTGGTCACAACCGTGTGTCTTTCCACACCACGTATAGAGTAGTGACATTTTCCGCCATATTGGCACCAGTATGGGTTTTGGAGGGCATAACTACAAGGTGCACTACATAAAAATGGAGGGAAAACGACGGAAGAGCGGATTTCTTAGGCTTAAAATAACGTTGTTTTCTCCAACAACAAAAATCGCGCGTTTTAGGTCTAAGAAATCACTCTTCACAGAATCGGCTTCAGTATGACGCCCTTCTGTTTCTCTCTGCAGTGCCCCTTGCAGCTAACCCATTAAGGCTCCAGCATAGAGTTATACACAATAATACTACGTTGTGTCACTGCTCTATACGAGGTATGCTGTAAAGCTGTATTATTATTATTGTAAATATAGGCGTAGGAATATTTTAAATTTTGTTTACTGTGTCTGACATATACTGGAAATAGATTCTCTAATTACAACATAGTTTACGTACACCTCACGTCCAATTCACGAAAAATAAACCAACTGTAAAAACAAAGCAAAATAAATAAAGCCAAAAACTGGTAAAGAGGCCACCAAGTTGAGAGTGGTTCGGCCCTTCAAAGGAGTGATATCAACACACCAAAACTAACTAAATAAAACAAATACAACAAAATTAAAACCAAACCAAAAACCTATAAAGAGATGACTAAGTTGAGAATGGTTCGACCTATAAACAAAAGGTTGTAGCAAATTGTTGAAAACCAATTTCTTGTTGACGTGGCACTTTATTACACATCTGCACGGTAGTGGAGTTAATACACAATTATAAAAAAGGAGTGATATCATATCAAAAACTAAAACTGGTAAAAGGGGCCGCCGAGTTCCGAATGATTCGGCCCTTCAAAGGAGTGATATCAACATACCAAAACATTCGTCAACTTAATCG
>JAHWFP010172164.1:842-16324 GCA_023313725.1 Lithobius niger
GTGGAGGCGGAGATCCTGGCTTTCAGGCTTTGGCTCCTTATTCCGGAGGACGGGTGGCCTGGGGGTGGCGGGCTTGATGGTGTTCGTCGTCGGTTCCATCTTCCGCATGACATTGCGCGTCAGTTGGGCGATAAGTCTGTCCTCCTGTCCGGTGTTTTTCAATTTTTGCAGGAGGTACAGATGTATGACAGGATTTAGATTAGGGGTTTGAATAACATCTCTGTAATGTGTGGTGCAGTGGCAACCCGGACCACTGCACTGTGACTGAGGTTGGCGCTAATGACCAAGTTGTCGACGCGCCAATAAGCCTCAATCCCCCCCCTAAGGTCAATCGGCTATGACCTTTCGGGTCCTGTCGATGTGGGGAGGCGGCTTGTGCTGTATCCATCTGCATCACGGACCCGAACTGTTTGGGTTATCGAGGGAGGTGGTGTGTACGGCTTCCTTGGTGGCCTCGCCTCTCGGCATGCTTAGGCTGCCACCTCTCGTAGATAGACGGCGGTGTTAGCTTCCTGGTGCAGGGCCCTGGATATGCGGCTTCCGGCCCTGCATCACCCGAGTGCCGCGCGGGGCTTTATTTTTCTGGGGAGCGCACCGCCGCGACTTCTTTTTTGCTTTCAATGGGACTTCTTTCCCCTCCCTTTCCCCCCAAAATTCTTCCCCTCCTCGCCGCACTAGCAAGCGCCAGAGGAGGGAACCTGAGATGGTTGGGCCTGGTGCCCAGTTACCAGACCTTAGTAAGAGTCGGGACCAAGTTCCGAAGTTCCTGGTGGTGACAGGCGAGGGCCTAGATGTTACGCAACTCGGTCCATTCGCTGTACACAAATCTTTGAAAGGGATCTGTGGTTCTGATCCAAAGAGTGTCTCTCGGCTCCGTGCTGGGGGATACTTTGTGGAGGTTGCAGACGATGGTCAGGCGAAGAGGCTTTTGAAAGCGAGTGCACTGGGGTCATGCCCAGTGCATGTCGAGCCGCATCGTACTTTGAACAGCAGCAAGGGGGTCGTGACATGCTTCAATTTGAGGGGTCTCAGTGATGATGTCATCCTGGGCGAACTCAATTCACAGGGTGTTACGGCTGTGAGGCGTTTGACACGGAAAGGCGAGAATGGTGCCCAGCCAACTGACACCTTTTTCCTGACCTTTGATATATGCCAGTTGCACCGCAGCACATTACTGCCGGTTACCTGCGCTTGAAGGTCAGGAGTTACGTTCCGAATCCGATGCGGTGTTTTCGCTGTCAACGCTTCGGCCATACCAGCGGCTCATGTAAAGGTAGGCCTACCTGTGTTTCCTGTGCTCAGGCAGCCCATAAAGGTGCTGACTGTGCTGTCCCGGAACAGTGCGTCAACTGCGGTGGTCAGCACCAAGCCTCTTCACGGGACTGTCATGTTTATGTTAAGGAACGTCGAGTGCAGGAACTAAAGGCGAAGAACGGGCTTTCCTACTCGGAGGCCCGAAAGAAAGCCAAACTATCGGCACCGGCAATGACACGTTCTTTTGCGCAGGTGTGCAGTGCGCCAACGCCTGGCCCAGTTAGTGAGTCTGCTGATTTGGCAGATTTACGCGTTGAGCTCAGGTCTTTGACGACGACGGTGGGCAAGCTTATAACTTTGTTGACTCTGCAACATCCATCTCTGCAGGGTCTTTTGGGTCCTTCGGACCCGGTTGCTGCCTTGCCGACTACATCTGCCCAGCCTGCAAATGCTTCTGCTCCTGCTGCTGCATCTGTTCCCAGGCAGGTTAAAGCTTCAGCTAAGCCTCCACCTGCCCGGAGTGAACCACAGAAAACGTTGAAGAAGAAGGCTCCTGCTGGTAAAGCCTCAACACCACCCGTGAGGACGTCGCCACCAGGAGAGAAGGTGAAACGGTCGTTGAACGGCCAGCTTGCTGAGGGGTCCGTTGTGTCCCCTCAACATCTTGATGATACTTTGCCCATGGAGCAGGGAGAGATTTCCTGTTTCAATTCTCCGGAACTTTTTCCTCCTTCCGAGGACAACTTCGTTCTGAACCTCACTCCATCTTTTGATTCGGGTGAGGATTCGGATGTTTTCGGATCGCCCAGAGGAGTTGAGGAGAATGATTCAATCTTCAGCCCGCCCTAATGCCTGGGCATGCTATCGTTCAGTGGAACTGCAAAAGTTATCGAACCCATGCCGAAGAGCTGCGGCTGCTTTTGTCGCATTGGCGACCTCTGTGCTGCTGTCTACAGGAAACCTGCTTTAAGGCGTCAGATATTCCGGTTGTTCGAGGTTATTCTGTCTACCGTCTGGATACTGACCCTGTGCCACGTGCACATGGTGGTGTTGCAGTGCTGGTTCAACACTCTCAGCCGCATGCCAGTGTGCCTCTGCACACTAGGCTTCAGGCGGTAGCAGTTAGAGTTTCTTTTCACTTCGATATTACTGTCTGTTCGCTTTATTTGCCACCGGATGAGGTCTTTGGGGTTGGTGACCTGGAGGACCTGGTCCGCCAGCTTCCTGCCCCTTTTCTGTTGCTGGGCGACTTTAACAGCCACCTTGTCCAGTGGGGGGGACCTCATACAGACAACAAAGGGAGGATCCTTGTGGAGTGGATGGGGAGGGGGTCTGTTTGCATCCTGAACGATGGAGCCATGACACACTGTAACCTTGCCACGGGCAATTGGTCAGCGGTGGACTTAGCCTTTTGCTCGCTGGCCATCTCAGTTCGCTTCACTTGGGGTGTCACTGCCGATCTGCATGAAAGCGATCACCTCCCCATTGTGTCGTCCACAACACTAGGGGGTTCTGTGGCTTCCAGGCCAGCCCGGTGGGCGCTTAAACGTGCTGAATGGTCAGCTTTTGCTGAGGCTGCTGTACTTCAGCGTGCGGTTGAGGACTTTTCTGATGTGGATGAACTTTCCACTCATTTTGCTGACGTGGTCCTTGCTGCTGCTCATGTTACTATCCCGCGTACGTCCACTCAGCCGCGGCGGGTTCCTGTTCCGTGGTGGACGCCTGCTTGCGGGCAGGCCATTCAGGCCCGCCGGCGAGCGTTGCGTGCATTTACAGTCAGCCCAACTTCTGACAACTTTGTAGCCTTTAAGCGCTGTCGTGCCCGTGCCAGGTTTGTCATCCGTGAGGCTAGACGTGCTTCGTGGGCAGTTTATGTTTCGTCGATCACGCTCCACGCCTTCTCAACAGGTGTGGCGGAAGGTGCGCCAGATCTCGGGGAAGACCGTGCCTTCCCCGGTTTCACAGCTGAAGGTGGCGAATACCGTGATCTCTTCTGTGCCGGATATCGCCGACTGTCTTGCGTCTGCGTTTGCGCAGGTCTCGAGTGATAACCATTATGATCTTGGTTTCCTCAGAATAAAGCGTAGTGAAGAGGCTCACCCTCTAGACTTTTGCTCCAACGGGCTAGAGGAGTACAATTTACCGTTCACCAGGCAGGAATTTGTTTCAGCTTTGTCCAAGTCGCATGACTCCGCCCCAGGGCCTGATGATGTTCACTATTAGCTGTTGAAACATCTGCCTCTTGCCTCCCAGCAGTTCTTGCTGGAGATGTTCAACCGTGTGTGGGCAGAAGGCTCTGTTCCGGCAGCGTGGAGGACAGCAGTGGTCATTCCGATTGTGAAACCGGGCAAAGACCCTACTGCTCCTTCCAGTCATCGCCCAATCGCTCTGACTAGCTGTGTCTGTAAACTTATGAAACGGATGGTCGGTGAGAGGGTGGTCTGGGTGCTGGAATCACAGGGATTCTTATCTGCGTCCCAGTGTGGCTTTCGACGGTTTCGGTCAACCATCGATCATCTGGTTGCCCTTGAATCGGATGTGAGGGAGGCTTTTCGCTGCGTCAACATCTGGTTCAGGTTTTTTTTGACTTGGAGAAGGCGTACGATACGACGTGGCGTTATGGGATTCTCCGTAATCTCTATAACTATGGCTTGAGGGGACAGATGCCACTGTTGCTTTCTGCTTACCTCTCAGGGGGTTCTTTTCGCGTTCGTGTCGGGGCGACTCTTTCCCGCCCGTTTGTCTTGGAGAATGGTGTGCTTCAAGGAGGTGTTCTTAGTGTCATCTTGTTTGCTATAGGGATCAACCCCATTGCTCAGCAAGCTGCTGTTCCCCAATCATTGTTTGTCGATGACTTCGGCCTGCACTTTCGGGCAGCTCGCATGCAGACCTGCGAGCGGCAGCTACAGCTGGCAATTAACAAAGTCCAGACCTGGGCGGTAAGTAATTGTTTCCGATTTTCTCCGGACAAGACTGTGTGCATCCACTTTTGCCGCCAACGAACACTGCACCCGGATCCTTGCCTGTACTTGGGACAGGCACAAATTCCTGTTGTCCCACAGGCACGTTTCCTGGGTCTGGTGTTCGATTCCAGGTTGTCTTGGCTTTCACACTTACGTCAGCTTAAAGACAAGGCTTTGCGGGCGCTTAACATCTTGCGGGTTCTGTCGGGCACTTCATGGGGTGCCGATCGCACTGCCATGTTGCGCCTCTACAGAGCCCTTGTCCGCAGCAAACTTGATTATGTGCGCATGGTGTATGGTTCGGCTAGTGACTCGACTCTCCAGATGTTGGACACTGTGCATCACAGTGGCCTGCGTGTGGCGACTGGGGCATTTCGAACTTCTCCTGTGGTTAACCTCTATGCTGAGGCCTCGGAGCCACCTTTGGCCATTCGTCGGCGACAGCTTGCCATTCAGTATGCTTTGCGGTTGCGTGCTGTGCAATCCAGTCCTGCTTGGTCCATGGTTTTTGGGCCAGACTTGCGAGTCGGTAGACGCAGGGTGGGTAAGGGTGATTTCCGTGATAGGCTCCAGCAGTCCTGTCAGGAGATAGCCTTTGAAATGCCCTGCGTCTTGAGGCTTGGGAGAATGCCAGTTGCCCCTTGGCTTGTCCCAGGTGGCAGTTTCATTTTTGCTCTGGCGTCCCTCCCGAAGGGTTCCACTCTACCAGCAAGGTACTTACAGGAGTTCCGGCGGCTGAGTTCTCAGTACGCCGGTTATCAGCGCCTGTTTACTGATGGGTCGAAGTCGGACGTTGGCGTGGCGCGTGCTTGTGTGTGTAAGGGAGTAACGGTTGCCCATCGCCTTCCATCTGGCTATTCTGTGTTCTCTGCAGAGCTTTGGGCTCTTGGTTTGGCGGTGGAATGGACCCTTGACTTTCAGGGCACGCGTTTCATTATCTTTAGTGATTCCATGAGTGCCCTGGAGTTCTTGGCGAATTACAATCCTCGGAACCCCTTGACACAACGTGTCCAAGCTTTGCTTTCCCACTTGCCTGGCCAGCGGCAAACCGTGCTTTTCTGCTGGATCCCGGGCCATGTTGGGATAGCAGGGAATGAACAAGCTGATTCTGCTGCGAAAGGGGCCCTTTCTGGCCCTCTCGGTAGGGATCTCAGCCTTGTTCCCTCAGATGCCTTTCCAACTCTGCGTCTGAGGTTACACGCTTTTTGGCAAACCTTGTGGGACAGACAGGACGGTAATAAATTACGGGCCATTAAAGGCACTGTCGAGGAGTGGCGCAGTCGCCGTGAGGAGGTTGTGTTGGCCCGTTTGCGAATTGGTCACACACGACTTACTCACTGTTCGTTTTGCGGGGGGTTGACCCTCCTGAATGTTATTGGTGTCGACGGCCACTTGCGGTCCGGCACTTACTTGTTGATTGTCGCCATCTTGATGGTGTTCGTCGTCGTTTCCATCTTCCGCATGACATTGCGCGTCAGTTGGGCGATAAGTCTGTCCTCCTGTCCGGTGTTTTTCAATTTTTGAAGGAGGTACAGATGTATGACATGATTTAGATTAGGGGTTTGAATAACATCTCTGTAATGTGTGGTGCAGTGGCAACCCGGACCACTGCACTGTGACTGAGGTTGGCGCTAATGACCAAGTTGTCGACGCGCCATTAAGCCTTAATTCCCCCCCCCCCCCCCACACTTTTGAAATCCCCTACGCTGGTCAACCATGTCTTACTGACCCACTTTTGACCTGATGCACCCTCCTTGAGCAGCCTCCCTCCCCTATTCTCTAGGAAAATGGGAGCAGCTCAACCCTAGCGCATCACTGAAGTAAAAGGGTTGCCAATAATGTTACAGGTGTTTTCAAAGTCTACATCGTCCATCTTGACCTCAAATTTTAGGTCAACTGGACAGTAGGCCCCAAATATCACTAGTGGGTGAGGGATGGGAAAACGGAACTAGACAGTATGGCACCTAATAAAATTGACGTCACTGACAACTCTGGAGTTTGATTTGTTACCCTAGTGGGTCAACCGTCCAATTTCGAGTTTTTCGTTTGCTAGAAAAATCACTGTCATCCGAAATCCCCAACCAGTTGGATACCCGTCTTGTTATTTGCTATCTCGCCCCCCGAAATAGTTTTTCATCATGCCAGCAGGAAAACCACCACACAAGATCCTGCCCAAACCGTATAACCCGCAACCCCCGTGATCAACGGAACTCCCACGCCCGGCTTGGTCGGGATCTTCAACAATTTGAAGTATTGTTGACTACCAACGCCTTTGTTTATAGTGTCATTGTAATGCACTATTACATGTGTCTTGAACGCCCAAACCTCCTTCTACAGTGTCCCCACCAAAGCACCTTGCTCCTGGCTTTCCCCGATTTGTATCCTGGGGAACCCCAACAAAGTTATACCCAGCGGGCCTTCTTCCAGCTTCTTATGCTTCTCCTGCCACACATCCGCATCCTCGTAATAGGAGCCCCGCCAACCGAAGGAACCGTTGCGATGATTGCCAGATTTTCCAATCACTATTATTTCTGCAATATTGGTAATGGAATGTCCTCCTGCATATGCGCCACGCGTATTACCTGCCATTCCCCCATGCCCACGAGACATTTGAGGATTTCCAGGTACGGGCTGCAAGGATGGAGGAGTACGATGTCGAAACCCAAAAAATTAGAAAAATGACGAAAATAACTCTATCCTCGTAATTTTCATTAAAGTACCACGCCATTCACAATCCATGATCCGAATTACCTATTCTGATCATGGATCCTGAATGCGTTATTTATTGAGGGTGAGAGGGAAAAAAAAAGAATTCCCTTCCCTAAAAGAAAATTTCTATATAAATTTCAAAACATGCTTTCCTCCCCAATTTTTGTTTCTTTTGTTATATCCATAACGAATTACAATTTTAAATTCCAGACGTGTTTATCCAGTAACACCCATCAACCCTACACCTCTTGACTTTCAGAGGATGGGGGGGGAGGGGTCATTTTACAATTTCTCAACGAGTTGTAATAATTAAAATGGTATCAACACCCACTTTTAACAGCCTTTTCTACTGGCCCCCCTAAACAAAATTTGTAATAAAATTTTAGCCTTCTCCACGACCGTACAGGTCTTGTATCATGCTTGTTTTTAAATCAAATCACCCTTCCTTCATTTAGCTGCTACTTCCAATTACTTAAATGCTTTAAGAACCAACCATTCTAACCTAATCACCATCTTTTTCTCACATATCTGGGAAAAAGACGGGGAAAAGAGGATAGGGGGATCACAATATTTTGCTTATTTCCCACCCCACCCTGACGGTAATTATGTCATGGATAGTAACCGTGTTATCTTCTTAATAAATTTTCACTGTACAGATTTCGAAATGCATTGTCTTAATAAACCAAAAAAAAAAAGAAAAACATAATTTTAGTTTTGATTAATACATCTTATCGACCATTATTTCCCTCTATATTCATCTGATTTAACTTACAATCAATGCTCCTATGCACCTTTGACCATTTTTAATTGCTAGTTGGAAGAAAATAGTCAAAATAATGTTGCATTAAATCCACCTCTATTTGCTTTTGAAAAATAAAAATTTATATTTTCATTATTAACCCAATCATGATTTTCATTTTCTTTATACCACCTTTTGTTTGGGAAAAAACAAGTTTCTCTTCAATTTTCAAATATCATTTCAATAATTCCTTTCCAAAAAAAAAATGAAAACCCAGTGAATTTTGAATTTGTTTCCAGAATGTCCGTATCACATGTTATGTTTTCAGCTTTTTAGATTTATGATTTCTAGACATTTACACTTAGAAAACGACAACGGACCCAGCCGTTCCTAGGCCGTTGCCGTGAATCCCCTTCGCCGTTGCCGTTGCCGTGAGTCGTCACCAACCACTCGTCCGACGCGTTTATTAACAGCGTCGGCGACTGCTGGCGATCCGACAACGAGCACCGTCTAGCGGCATCGGACGACCTACAATCATAGTCCTTTCCAGACAAGTTCCCAATTATCCACCACATGCAACCCAATTTACCAAATTTTAAAATTTTCCCTATCCTAAAACCGTGTACTTTTTCCTTAATTTCAGTATTTTACTTATTTCCCAATTGATTGTTTAAAATCTGTTCCCCGCTTCCATTCAAATTATTTTTAACTTTTAAACTTTTACCCAACCTTAAATTCACTGCACTGCACTGTGACTGAGGTTGGCGCTAATGACCACGTTGTCGACGCGCCATTAAGCCTCAATTCCCCCCCCTCTTAAATTCAATTATTGATTTGTGATTTCCTGAATTTTCAACGCCCTACTTCATAGCTAAAATGTTTATTATTTTCATCTGTTCTGTTTTTGTACAATTTCGTACTTGAGTGTACATAGATCGTGTAAAAAAAAATCCTGTCTATTGATTTTAAATAAATGTCATTTTAATTTTGAATACTGAAAAGCAAGTCTTTGAATGCACTTTATCGTTATTCTGACACATGTCCACTAGTTATTTTAAGAATTCAGTGTGCATGCAATACTGCTTTTATTTCAGAATGTCCGTCTGAACTTATATTTCGTTTTCAGCAATGCTTGTATGCAGCGCCACGTTTTCCCATTAACCTGCTACAGGTTTCTCGCGTCTAACCGCACGGCTGGCGGCCATGTTTTTCCTTTGTTCCCCAACAGAAAACTACGCTACGTCGTCTTCTTCGACTCTCACGTCGTCCAGTTGCCTACGAAGCCTTATTTCTTCCACTCTCCGTACACTGCAATTTACTGCTTCTAGTTTGATAGAGTGCGCTGAACTTCTAAAACGTTGTAAGTCTAATTCTTGTTCCAATTTATTCTGTTTAATTTTCAAAGCTCGAGCCGATCATGGTTTGACATATTTACGTTTTCTAGAATTACCATTGCCTGCTTTGTTTAACGCGTCGTTGGCAACTGACGACTCGCGATCCGGAGCAGACGCTTCAAAATCCGGCACCTCCATTTCTGCCGCTCGGTCATTCGGATCCAAAAGAAGTTCAGAAATGTATTCTTGTAATTTTGTTTCAGCATCCGTTAATTCTCCGTTAACTTGTAACGATAAATCAAGATCAGAAGCTCCGTTAAAAGGTATAGGTTGGTTTTTACCCTTTATGAAAAATGGTGCACGATAAATTTTCAACGGATCCAAGAAATGAACTACTCTTAGGATGACATCGTTAACGAACTCCATTATTCTGAATGGACCTGTCCAACATTTCTGAAGCTTAACGGAGATCTGTTTTATAGGGACCCATATTTTTAATAATATGTAATCATCCACAATATATTTATAAGGCCTTGCCGTTTTATTATAACAATTTTGAGACTTGATAACAGATTTCCAATTGTGCATTCGAGCTACCTCGAACTCAGACTGAAGTCTACTCTCTAGACGTGCCACGTAATCTTCACTGTCGTAACGATTTTAGGTGGCTCAAAAGCCAATGATGCTGGTAAGCGATATTCACAACCAAAATGCAAAAATCTGGAATAACCAATGTAGCCGCCGAAGGCGTGCAATTTATAGCAATAGTTACCATTTCTAAATAACGACACCAATCGTTGGCGCTAATGACCAAGCTGTCGACGCGCCATTAAGCCTCATCCCCCCCCCCAATCGTTGGGACAATGAGCAGTGATCTTAAGCAAAATGGTTTCGATTTGTTTGTTGCAATTTTCAACTAACCCACCTACCCATGAAACATTAGGTGTGAAGTTAATTTGTTTAATTTGCAACAAATATGTCCGCTCAGCCATAATTGTATTGTTTAGCTCGCTTCTATTGTCCGATCGGATTTGTACGGGACTGCCAAATTTAGCAATTAGCCTCGAAAACACTTTCTTAGCTACCGTTTCCACCTTTTTATCGGGAATGCCTGCCCACTGCGATAGTGTAGCGAGAGAAATCATCCACCATACTGAAGAATATAGTTAGCCCCGTGGTTACTGGTGTGCAAAGGCCCAATGAGATCCAGGGACCAAGACAACCCTGGCCTTTGCAAGGGGGTATAGGCTCTGAGTTCAGCCTTATGGGGTCTGTTCGGTCTAGCATATGCTTGGCAGACCTGACACGACTTCACGTAGTCAGCAACATTCTCAGCCATTTTAGGCTGGAAGCAGTGTATTTTCTTTCGGCCTCAATGTCCGGCCGCTGTTGATGAATGATAATCCCTAATACAGAAATTTACTAGAGACTTAGGAATACACATCTGTGCTAGATTTTCAATTCTGCCCTGTTCAGGATCAGCGAGCCGGATCCTATACAGGATCTCGTCGTAATCCTTGAAAAAGATGTTGCGTTTGTTTGAGGCATCCAAGAGTTCTTCCGACGACTGATCTTTAAGAAGTTTTATTATTTCGCCAAAATAAGGACCCTTGCGCTGTTCTGCTGCTAGATGTGCGCGAGTCCAGTCTGGGTACTGGCTGCCGAGAACAGCCACTGAAATCTCGACTCTAGACAGTGCATCCGCAACTGCCAGTAATCTACCAGGCCTATGACGTAGGCAGAAGTCGTACTCCCTTATTTGCAGCAAAATTCTCCCTAGTTTAGGAGACAAAGAGTTGTATAAAAAAATTATAGCCATATGGTCCGTGGTTAAAAAAAACGTTTTACCTAATAAATATATTCTAAAAGATTCGATCCCATTCACGATGGCTAAAATCTCCCTGGTAGTCGTCGTCTGCTTTTGTTCACTAGGTGTCAGTGTTCAGGAAGTGTAGGCTAAGGGATATTCAATGCCTCCGTGCATTTGAGACAGGAAGCCACTTACCGCAAAATCCGATGCGTCAGTTTCGAGATAAAATGGCTGCGTGAAATCTGGATGCTTTAACGTAGTGGCATTGACCATCCCTTTCTTTAGTTCCCTAAAAGCATTTTCCTCAGCCTCACCCCAAACAAACTTGCAATTTTTCCTCGTCAGCCTTGTTAATACAGAGGCATGGGTGGCAAAACCTGCCACATGACGCCTATAATAATTGCATAGTCCGAGCCATTGGCGCACTTGCTTAGGATTTTTAGGTGCAGGGTATAGCTCCATAGCTCTAAGTTTGTCTTTATCAGGATGTATTCCATGTTCATCCAACACAAATCCTAAGAATTTCACCGATTTGCAGCCAAATAAACATTTTTCCGGACTTAGCTTCATGCCACTTTTAGCAACAAGACCCAGAGCCCTGTCCACGTGTCTGATATGAGTCCTAAAATCTGGGGAATTGAGGAGACAATCATCTAAATAGCAGGTACAGTACGCGCCTAAAATCTCAGCGAAAATCTGCTGAGCACAAAACTGGAAGTGCGCTGGAGCCGTTTTTAATCTCATAGGTAAACGCTGAAAAATCCAGCTTTTGGAAGAATTAAAGCTTACCTTATGCTTATCAGCTTCAGCAAGCTTAAGCTGTAAAATCCAAACTTAAAATCCAGTTTGCTGAAGTATTTAGACCCACTGAGATGCGCCATGCTCTCTGTCACGGTAGGTATAGGCACACTTATGCTTTCCACCACCACACGATATCCGCTAGGCTTCCTCCTCACCAAGAGACATGGCAACATCCAGCTACTTTTTCCCTCTATTACGATCCCGGCCTTTTCCATCTCTTCCACATAGCTATCTAGCAACTCCCTTTGATGGAATGGCACCCTGTATAACCTGGAACGAACTGGCTCCGCATTACCAGTCCGAATAGGCACCTCATACTGATCATACACCCCAGATCAAAATCGTTTTTAGAAAATGAGTTTTGATGCGTTTTTAGCATCTATAAGAATTCCACCCTTTGGTTTTCGTCTAAATCCGGAAAAGTAAACTTACGTTTTATCATATTCCACTCTTCTTCCAATTCTTCCTTTGTTTTGTTCACGAGGGGCTCTGCTAGTATCCTAGCAGGACCCTCCGCTGAGCTTTCTCCCTGTTTGTCTTGACCACCCAACTCCTGAGTCGGCCTTGTTTCAACTGGCGCTGCCTCGTGCGTGTTCGCTTCCGTAGCTTCGTCCTCGTACTCCACGATCGCTGTAGTGTAATGCCCCATAACAATGCCCTTTTTCAACTCAACATCGACGCCACTCATGTTAATGCACATCACCGGAAGAATACTGGTAGGAGACGTATTTACTAAGCCATGAGCCATGACTACTAAAGATTCCGTAGTATTTGGCACAAAAATGCCGCTCTGTATCTCCGGAAATGGAGTTTTTAATAAAGCTGTTACATGGGTCTCTGCATTCGTTGGAATTAGTTCGTCCCGTAAAAGTGTCACCTCTACATCTATATACTCCTGCTTAGGTGTGGAATTCCACGTCGATTTTGGATTATCATCAGAATCTTCATCTGATTTACTATTTCCCTGTTTTGAATGTAATTTGCCCATGCTAGTTCCGGTGTTGCTGATAATTGAAATTTTAAAATCCCGATTTTAAAAATGTTGTTTGAAAAGTCTAATGATACTGAATCAAGTTTACTAGACATGAAATCAAATCCAAGCAAACTGGAATTTCCCTAAAAGAACCAGGCACGACACACCCAACCTCTAAGGCCGAAGCCAAAGGATCAAAGGCCCGCCCAAGGATCTATAGCACAAGAGCCGAGACTCCTAAGTCAGGTAATGGAACTGCTGCTTCCAAGCTCGTCTTCAGCCGAATTGCAACCCTTGCCTACCCGTCCATAGCCCGAAGAATCCGGTACTAATATAGTCTTGTTGTCTAGAAAATTCACTTTTAGATAATTTAACAGTGATCTTTTGTCCTGATTTAATTTCCTTTTGTCCTACCCCAACCAAACTTAATGGCGTTTCCATAGCGTGCAGTTCACAAACGATGTTGGTATCGCACAGTAATTCTTGTGCTACTGACTCACAGATTAAAGAAACTGATGATCCAGCGTCCAATAAAGCTATATGCGGCCTATCCCCAACATCAAACACAAAATGTGGGTGAGAAAAAGCCGCATTTTGCACACTATGAACTGAAACATCGTTTTTATCCGTTGACAATGGCCCTGCGTCCTGACCTGAATTTAGTCGGCCGTCACTTTCGATTCTAGTTTGGATTTCCGCCGCTAGATGCCGCTGAGTGTACCAGCGCTCGTCCATTTCGGCCGAGACGCTAACACGTAGCTCCCGTTTCTCAAAATGGATTCGTTTACATTTGGAGTACTCTTTGGCGTAGTATCACATGTACTATCCCAAAATGTAAGGCAAATCATTGGATCGTTGTTCCCTTCCAATAACGGGATCCTGAATTTCCATTCTTTTTGGGTTTTATCGGAGATCCCTATTGAGGAGCCAGATGACATTTCAACATTATTAAAAAAAAATGGATCATCGATGTGCCGAAACTGAACGTTACGCTTTTGGCCAAGAACTGATTTAGTTCTTAATGAAATGTCGAAGAATCAATCCCATCTTCGAACAATGTTACTATGACTGAATCGCATTTTAATTTATACTTTTCATTTACTATTTTTAACATCTCGTTAAAGTCATCTGTCATCTCAATGTTATTTTCCACGGAACAAGAAACATATTTTGTAGGAACTTTGCCAAAATATGAAGCCAAACGGGGTAATGCCAAAGTTCTATCTGGTAGTGATAAACGTTGTTGTTGCCAATCGACGTTTGAATAAAGATTATTAAACAAATCGTTAGCCTGATTAGGCTCAAACAACTGAACTTTGTTGAAATTGATGGATTACATTTAATGTCCTCAACTGAGGAACCTACGGGATTTTGGGTGTGTACAGCACTAATCGGAACAATGTTTTTCGCCTCGACCTTTTCTTGTGCTGCACCCTATAGCCCTAGACACCCGTTTGCATCTAGGCTATGAGCTCGTTTTTTGTAGGCTCAATATTTTGGTTGTTTTCATTACCCTGGTTTGTTACAGCCGCACACTGCGCAGCATTATTTTGGCCACCCTGCTGTTTACCTTGGTTACGGTCTTGCTGGTTATTATAATTCTGCTGGTGGTTATCGTAATTATTACGATTCTGTCCACCACCATTGTTATAATTTCCACCATTTCCGTTATGGCAATTTCTATGATTACCTGCATCAAGAGTGAGATAGGTGGTTTGGAGCTAGAGTTTTGGTCACTGGGAAATCATTCCACGGGTTAGATTCACCGGGAATAGTGTAGTTCTACTTCCCTAGATGGCGCCACCGTTGGCGCGTTCCGATTGGTTGGGAGGAAGCTGAGCGAGAACCAATCACTGCCCTGAATTTGTACGCTTCAAACTCGTGCTGTTTTCGTTGTTCGTGTTTATCGCTTCTCGTGATTTTCTTTCATTTACGGTTTTGTTCGCTAGTCAATGTAGCCTATTTTCATTTTTATTTGTTTAGCTGTAGATTAGTTTAAGTTCAGTTAGTTCAGCTTTAGTGCACGTAGTTCATTTGATCAAGAGTGAGCAAAGTTTATTCTTGCCATCAAGAGTTACCATGAACGAAGACGTTATGTCAGCCGTTATGGAAGTTACTGACCGCTACAACGACCTGGAGTGGTGCTTTTTGACTAAAAACTGCATCGAAGTTGTCCGCACCGTTTTTGTGATCGAGCCTGATCTTTGCCGCCCAATTCGACCAGTGAGAATTTTGGCCAAAAAGGACAAGATGATTTTGGAGGTAAGCACTTTTAAATTGTCTTGTTCGCAACTTGGTTAAGGCTAGAGTTCAAATCATGGCTGCATCTTTCTAAGTATGTCTCCGATTTTCGCTACTGCATTCAGTATTGAATTTGGAAAGGTGAGCTGGTCGTTGTGTTTTCGGAAGCAGTTTCTATGTAATCAAATCCCACCCCCTAAATAGTAATCCTATGCATTTGAAAAGTTTGTAACCCTTGCGTAGCATGTCGGCTATGTATCTGGGCCCGGTAACGGGGTCCCCGACTTTAACGACTCGGGCCCCCATGAATTCGTTGAAAACTAGGCCTTTTATCGTGTTGAAGTGCACCTAACCTTTGTAACTAACCTAGCCAAGCCTAACCTAATCAAAACTACTTTATGTATGCCAAAATAAGTTTTATATTTGATTCTTGATTCTTATGTTTACCGGGAGTCTGTCCTCCTGTCCGGTGTTTTTCAATTTTTGCAGGAGGTACAGATGTATGACAGGATTTAGATTAGGGGTTTGAATAACATCTCTGTAATGTGTGGTGCAGTGGCAACCCGGACCACTGCACTGTGACTGAGGTTGGCGCTAATGACCAAGTTGTCGACGCGCCATTAAGCCTCAATTCCTCCCCCCCCCCCCACACGCAAAC
>JAHWFP010172165.1:8434-19575 GCA_023313725.1 Lithobius niger
GAAAGTTATAATAATTTTAGAATTATAAAGTATTGCTGATGCTTCTGTTACAAATTTATTAACTGCTTGTGTTCTATCTTTTTCCGCAGCATTTTGAAGTCGATTGAATTCCCGGCTGCACTAGTGGCCGAGGTAGCCGCCACGCACAAACCCCTCGAAGTACTTCTCTTAGAGAAAACGAAAAGCCTTCAGGCAGAAAATACGGGTCTGAAGTTGGCCAACGCCGACGTCACAGGTAGGAAACGACTCTCTGCGGGTCGTATTCTCTTTTTTTTAATCTGCATTCACAATCCTCTCTGTCTGTGCTGTCTGGTCGTCATCCTCCCCTTTCTTAAGTCGGCTGATAAAAGATGCTAATTACCCACAAGCAGGCTTCACCATTTACGATTACTAAAAATACTAGTTTGTATGATATAGTTATAAAGAAAACTACAACACCAAACGCATGTTCACACTATCTGTAGCCATACACACGCAACAACATAGGAAACACTTTTGTAATGAAACATAAGTATATTGGAAAGGCACTTGTCTTTTGTGATATCCAATACCCAGTCTTTAAAGAAAAAAAAAATAATAAAGGGAATTTTTGCGTGTCATGGAAGATTTTCTTCGACTCTTCACTCACACTCTTTTAGTGGTTGCCTTGCAAGGTACCAATCCTGATTTATACCCCTGTGATTCCCACTTTGAAGCCGTAAGAAAGGTGTACAAACGCCATTACCCCAGCAGTCACTAGCACACGAGCTTGCCTGCTGCGCGTGTCCGCTAGAGCGCTGGCTGCATTTTATGCTTCTATTTTCAATCTTACATCACCTTTTCTAATCCAATCTCTTTTGCTTTTTTCTTCTTAATACTCTCTTTTTTTTCTGCATGATAATATTAATATTTCGTTTTTTATTTCTTATTGCTTGTTTATTTTTTTCTTCTACAATTTTGATTATTGCCAAATTGGCAAAATATCAGTTTTTCCATTCAAGTCATTTCATTCATTGATTAGTCCATTTATTCTGAAAGCCATGCCATAATACGTATCTGCAGCGCAGAGGACTTAAACCAAAACTCGAATGTAAAGCGTTTCTGCACCTTTCTTGCAGGGCCTTCCTTGTTGGGGATGCCAGGGCCCTTCCCTCCCCCTCTGCAAACGGTCGAGACCTTCGGCTCAATTCTGGGTGAGGAAATTGTGGCCTCTTGGCAAAGGACTCTGTCCCCGGACACAGCTGCCACCATCACCAATGCCGCTCCCACCAGTGTTGATTCGTCATTGCCCACCACAACTACAACCACTACTATCACCACCACAGCTCCTAGTCCAACGAACAGTACCAATGGCAGTGGTGAAGGAAAAAGTGCTACTCCTGTTGCAGCCACAACTCCTAATGGCTCTACCCCTGAAGAAGCCCCCACGAACATTGGAGGTGGCGGCTGCGCCACTCCGCCCTCGTCGTCACCCATGTCAACATCGGCACCCCACACACCCACAGCCACGCCACTGGAACAGGCGTTGGCAGCATTGGAAGAAACCAAAGGGCCGCCTTTACTCCAGCCCGCCTCTTTGCCAAACGGCGTGGCAGGGGGTGGAGGCGGCGATGGTCTCCATGCGGTTGTACCTCCCCCGACACCTACAAAAGAAGAACCTGCCAAAGACCCCGTGGAGATGGCCACCTTAGAGCGGTTACAGGAATTGTTGCGTCATAACATTGATAAGTACGCGAACGAATCTCTGAACACGCTCAACATCTCGCGGCGCGTCCGGGAACTTCTGAGTATTCACAACATCGGGCAGCGTCTGTTCGCCAAGTACGTGCTGGGCCTGTCGCAGGGCACCGTCAGCGAACTGCTCTCCAAGCCCAAGCCCTGGGACAAGCTGACCGAGAAAGGACGGGACTCATACCGCAAGATGCATGCCTGGGCTTGTGACGACGGTGGCGTCTTCATCCTCAAATCCCTCGTGCCCAAGAAAGGTGCGTTTCTTTCGTTTTTATTGTATTTTTTGTGTGTTCGTATGTATTTAATTATGCATTTTGTTTTAGCATTAAAGTTAGCATTTCGTGAGTAGAGGTTTTTATAGAGCTGACAAAACTATGTTGTGTTCTAAAGCAAATTTCGGGTCTTGGGCCACAGTTGTAATGCTAGTTCATAATGTTTTGAATCAGGCTGCTTTCTTTATCGATTTGGGGCCATTGGCACAGAACTTGAATGGGGAAAAAACGAAGGTTAACGGAAATAAACAACCCTTTAAGTGAACCTATTTTATTTCAATAGATGCATCCTCAGTATCGTTGTATTCAGTCTTAAAACAACCTGATGATTTTAAAGCGATTCGTTGTCTGCTAATTTAATGGCTCTGGCATCAAACTTCACCATAATTTTACAGCAGGCGTCACCTAAACCCGTTTACCACAGGTTTCAGCTGGAAAGCAGCCAGTTAAAACTATCATCATGTGTGCACTTCATTGTTGTCACTGCCACCCCTTGCTCCTATTATGGGGTTCTGTAAACGTGTTGAATTGTCTGGTGTCAGTATATTCTCTTTTCATTTGCCTTCTTCAGCTGCTTTACGTAATTCTTTAAAGGCAGTCAGCGAAGTAGTTTTCCGGAAACTTTGAAATTTTGGGTTGTTTTAATTGTAAAAGCGGAGTAAATAAATAAGTCACTAATCGATTTGGTGCAGGAGCACACAAAACTGAAAAAGACTAGAGGGTTGCTGACATCCAGTCTAAAAAAAACAGACAACGTTTATGATGCATCAAGACAATTTAAAGAGAATTGCAGTGTAATTAATGGAACATATTACGTAGGACTAATTCGGCATGGGGTGATTTACATTTCGTATTAGTTCTTGCAGAATAAGAATAGTTTTCTCAGCTCCAGCAACAAGAGTGCTTATTGGCTAGAGGTCTGCTGACGATTCGACATAGTTTAACATTTGGAACATCAAAATAAGCTTTTGTGTCGTTTGAAATTTTACCTCGATAAACTTGATTTCAAAAATTCTTAAATTCAAATTCTGTAAGCAGTAACATTGTGAACACGCACATTTGGATGTAATAGCCTTCAAAGTCATTAAATATGTAAGTAAACCCGAGAAAGTAAAATCTAAATTTGTCAGTGGATCTCTTGTAGGCAAACTCGGAGGAGGGGGATCAAGATCGACCCTTTCTGGTGACTGGTTTTCTAGAATCTCATTTCTCCTACCTCCAGCCTGCAATGGCCGCACTCTTGTGTTACAGTGGTTGTTGTTGTTGTTGCTTGCAGGCTCGCTAGTGATTCGGGGAAGCACGTCCCAAAACTTTGCTGCTGGTTTTGCAGGGAAGGAGTCAGGACTGCCCAGTTTCCGCCAGGACGACGCCGCCACCGAGGAACGGATCGCCTTGATTCTCAACGAAGCTCAGCTGGCCATGAAGAACAACCACCACCATCCCCACGGACACCCTCACTCTCCGCACCCTGCCCACCACCACCCCCAACAGCAGCCTCAACCTCCGCCCCCACACCTAGAACCAGAGGGCTGCAAACCTCCCAATTCCAATAGCGAAAAAGCAACTTCGGACAGCCTGTACTATAAGGAGAGCGGGAATACGATTCCTCGGCGGCTGCGTAAATACGAAAACGACGACATCCCGCAAGAGATGGTGGCTCGCATTTACCAGGAGGAGTTGGCCAAGCTGATGGGGAAATCCCCTAAAGAGTTGGCCATGCTCGGTCCGCCCCTCGACTTCCCTAAAGACCAGTACCTCCGGACGCAAGAAGAGATCCGCCTAGCTCTCAGTGTTTACCACCACGAGCTGTCCAAACTGACTCAACACCACCACCTCGTTCTCCAGAACGGGGTGCAGGATCTCAGTTTGCCCAAAGACAGGGATCGGCGCCATGATAGTGGAGGTGGGGGTGGAGGAGGCGGTGGAGGAGGACAGCACAAAGGAGGAACGCGAATGGTCAACGGCAACGATACGACTGGTAAGTGGAACTTTCATTAATCGTCATTTAACTTCTTATTACTTGGAGGGAATGTGACACCTAAGTTAGGGGACTGGAATGTGCCACAGCATCCACATCGGTTGTCCCGCAAATGGGACAACATGAGCATTAAATAGTGGGCAATTCACTGTTTTGGAGCACTTCTGTGTTATTTCTTGCTTATGGCGGAAGGCAAAAATACCCTTAAAACTGCCATTTTTATCACTCCTGTCTGTTTCCTGAAGATGAAGAATGCAGAATCTGAATCGTTTGTCCTGCGATGGGATGGAATAAGAATGAATTCGGGGGTAACAAGAGTAACAAGTCGGTATTCTCTGTTTTCTCCGAATCAGCTAATGCTGATTGTTGTTCCATGTGGAATTGCTTTGAAAGTCTTTGAAAACTGAGGAAAATTTTTCAAAGATTTTTCAAGGTAGTTCCACATGAAACCACAATCAGCATAAGTTGATCCAGTGAAAGCAGCGAATGACGATTTGTTAACTCTTGCTACAGACTATTTGATTATCATTCCGTCAATTCAGCTTCTGCATTGTTCATCTTGAGGGCACAGACAGGAGTGATGAAAATGACAGTTTTAAGGTTATTGGCCTTCCGCCGTAAGCAAAACATAAAGCAGAAGCACTCCAAAACAGTGAAAGGTGAAG
Source organism: Lithobius niger (assembly GCA_023313725.1). Taxonomy (NCBI): domain Eukaryota; kingdom Metazoa; phylum Arthropoda; class Chilopoda; order Lithobiomorpha; family Lithobiidae; genus Lithobius; species Lithobius niger. Next base: position 13,060 of record JAHWFP010172165.1, read on the forward strand.
GAGTTGCCACATAAACGGCTATACAATAGGGCTGCAAGGGAAGCAGGACCACACTTATGTCACTTTTGGGTAAACTTACTTTCTCTAAATTCTGTTGATGAGGAACTACACTGAAGGAGTACACTGAATACATCTGTTTGATTGTTCTGTGGGTGCTATCAGCATATTCTGGTCTCCAATCTTAGTACTATTAACTAACGTTAATGAAGATTTTCATCTATTTGCATTTCTATTACGTAAGCGTTGGTGTTTCCATTCATTGCTTGCAGTATTTGTTTATACTTACTACTGCTACTGCGTTTTATTATCACAATTCGGCCAGTCGTTTACCTAGCTGCAGGGTGCACAGCAGGTATAATACAATGGTGCTTCAGTAAAGCCAAAGCTGAAGAGCGGAATTCTTAGGCCTGTAAATGAGTGATTTTTTTTTTTGGGGGGGGGGGGGGAATTGTTGGTAGCTGCTGCAATTTCCAGCAAGGTGGATCTTTTCTCATCCGATTTACAAGCTATGTTTTGCAGTCTAAGAGATTGGACAATAATTCTTGCTCTACCAGTGTCTACGTGCTTTATGCCATGTGCAAAATAACGCAAAACGAGCCGAGCTGAACAACAAATGTCCGCTGTTTTGTCCAATCTTCTAAACTGCGAAAAATAATTGCAGCAGCTGGCAACAAATAAAAAAAAAAATCACTTTTTTTGGGCTTAAGAAATTCGCTCTCACAGCATTGGTTTGACTAAAGACGCATTATTTTTTCCACCTGCAGTGCACCTTGCAACTACCTAAACAATTATTTGACGTCAGATGCGATTTCCGTAGCGAGGTGGCGTGCTGATCCCGCAAAATCTCGAACATTTGGTAGTTGAATGTAAATTAACGTGACACTGTGAAGCAAATTTGCAAGCCTGTTAAATTGTATGCGAATAAAGAAACTACATTATCAGTCAGTATTTGTCATTAGGCAAAAACGCGGTGGGCCCAACATTGCAAACCGCCAAGGATGCCATTGCCATTGACTTGTTATCCTTGGCAGTTGACAATGTTGCCTCGTTAGGTTTTTTTCGTTTTCTGCATGTGAATGTTTCTAATGATTTTTACTGGAAGGGAAAAAAAACGAAAAAACATTTGATTCCAAAAGACTGAAACATGTTTCTTACCATCTGCAAAATACTAACCATCAGTACGTGCTAATATCGCTGGATTTGCTAATGTACCGATTTTTGCACATATTGAGGGTAAGTATTTTAGGATAGTAAAAACTAATTTTAAGCAGTGTTAACATTTTCGTGTTTTAAATTAATACACTTTATACACTTCCCGGAAACGTTTTGATAGAATTTTTTTTTACGAATAGCACTGGCTGACAAGAACTTTAAAAAAACATCGGTACTTTGCAGGGCTGCAGTCGTTAAATGTTTTTAATATTTAAGTGACTAGCATTCGATGTGCTAGACGTTATGTATAAACACGTGCTGAAAACAATCGCAATGATGGAAGTGTTTAAGCTAAAGCTGTATTGTTTTTATTTGAGAACGAACAGTGTTTATTTTACAACTCGTATCAAACATAAACAGAGCTAGTAAAAAGCTATTGTGTGCGCGGCGTATCTTGAGTCCTGGAAGTATTTTACGAGCGACTACGTCTTCCTGGAGGGGGCGGCTTTAATCGACGGCCGCTATTGTTTTTGTAACCATCTTGGATATCAACAAGGCACTCTGCGGCCAAAAACGTACAATCGATTATCTGTGTTCATTCTGCGGCGAACTCAAGATAGGCCGCGCACACTTTAGAAAGTGCTCAAATACATTAAAGTCGACGTTTAGAATCAATCAGAACCGTTATCAAGAGTAGCAAGAAAAACAAATTACAAATAACAACAAATAAGCCATGAGTGAAGTAACGATAGTGACTCATGGCTTGCTTGCTTGTTATTTGTAATTTGTTTTTACTTGTTGCTCTTGAGAATGGTTGTGAGAGGAGCCGAAACGTCTCGAGTTTTTATGTACATTTGTGTACTTTCCGCCTCTTATTTTGTCATGTCGTAATATGAACAGAAGGCTTTTTTTTTTTAAACGCTTTTTTCGTAACTGTGTTTTAAATTCGCATTATGAAGTGATGCTGGTGTTTATTTTAAATACATTTCAAGTCGTCAACACTGTCAAAATGCTTATTATTTGGAAAAAAAAGTTACTTTCAGCCAATGCTAAGTATTGTATTCTTTTCTGCCTCTTTTTTTTTTAAAGTTTTTTTTTAGCTGAAACGTCTGCTTTTTCTAGGTATGATTAAAACAGTTCATCTCAAAAAGCTCGTTTTTACATTTTACGGCGTCAACAAAAAGAAAATGTTAGTTTAGATTGCCTTTGTGTTTCACATTTTTGTGTGACAGCGCCGCGCATGAGTTAGGGTGCATTTACGCAACCAATTTCCTCGCTCACCAAAAGCTATTTGTGTTGTTTGATATCATTGTTATTTACGACGAGTTTCCAGTGTCTATAACGAAATGCGACATTGCATAAACAATTAAATTAATTATAAATAACAAGGATAAATAACAAAGCATAACAACAATATTAAACATTGTCACAGCATTGTTACCATTTCCAAAGTTTGCCTTCTTTCGCTCAAAGAACGATTTCTTGTCAGTGACCAAACAATGGTAGAAACAGAATCTCGCGGCGAGATTTCAAAATCCAACGTGGCCCTCATTATGGGTTTGACGAATCGAAAACGTAAGGTTTCAAATCCGTGATAAATCTGTCCTCATAAAGAATTGCTTTCTTATTGTTACGTATAGACGCCGTCATGCTGTGTGCATTACACTTCTTGTCTCGAGCCGCGATCTCTATCGCCATCGTTGCCGTGGTTACTAAGTAAATGATGTCGAAAGCCACGTTCTTCGCTGAAGACGAAACAACTTACGGATTTAGTTTCAATTTAGGAAAAATGTACGTAGAGGGATCGTTACGTAAATGCACCCTTATCAAGATATTTTTTAAGTCGAATGCGAGTGGCGTCATAGTAAGTGATGATGTTGCCGAATTACACAAAAAATCGTAATTCTAAACATTTTAATCGTCACAATTTCATCGATGTCGTCTTAAACATCTTTTAAACATTTAAATACAAAAAAATGGAATAACAGAAAATGGAGTAATTATTTGGAAACCGTATTTTTCACGCTAGCGACTTGAATCATCTATCTGTGGCAACCCAGACCACTGCACTGTGACTGAGGTTGGAGCTAATGACCTTGCTGTCGACGCGCCATTAAGACTCATCATACCTCCCTCCCTCCCTCCTCATCTATATGTTGAATCCTTTCGTTGTTACGGTTCAGAAACTCAAAACGAAAACCTGCTCAACCCTGATTTCTTTTTAAAAAGAATTATTAAAATGCTACCCACAGCCAAATCGAAGACGCCGTCCTGTGAGAATGGACTAGAAAACCTGATTTCGACCAGAACATTAGTAAACGGAAATTATCTCTGGTCTGACAAGTTTTTGGTTGCGGTTTCTGATGTTACATGCGGCTAAACGTATAACATCAGAAACCGGCCGGAGATAATTTCTATTTGCTAATGTTCTGGTCGAAATCGGGTTTTCTTGTTGCGCTCTCATCTGGCAGTATGGCGTCGGCCCCACTATGGCTGTGAGTAGCGTTTAGCATGTTTTAATAATTCTTTTTTAAAAATAAAGAAGCGTTTGCGCATATCTTCGTTGCGATTTTCCGAGCCGTAACGACGAACGGATTCTACAGATAGATTAAGTCGACTGCGTGAAAAAAATAAGGTTTCCAAACAATTGCCGAGATCTGGTACATGCAGCATTCTGTTTCAAGAAAGAATTCGAAGTCGTCATTTTTGTTTCCATTTTTTTTTTGCCACAAGCTGGCGTTATCAAGCATATAAGGCTAAACCTACCGTCCGTTAAATATAACTTCATTTATTAGACGTTATATTTTTGGCTTTTAGAATACAATGTCTGGTTTTTTGAGGAAAATAATTGGATACTGAGTTTAGATTTTGCATTTCTGTTTCTCTGGGATATTCGTTAGTTTGTTGTGATTTGATTGAATTTCATGACACTGGTGATTTGGTGCGTGAAATTGACGAGTTCGAAGTTTTGAGTTCCTACCCTTAAATATTTTTTGAGGTATTCGGGTTTCCTATTGGATGACTAAGCCTATTTTTGGTAGCGGTGGTAAGGGAACCCAATCTATAAGGCTTAGTTGCCCCGAGCACTCACCAACAAAGAGCCATTGCCATCTCTTGCTCGGCCGAATAGTTGTGATCTTCAGTTATACACGTAGATAAAACCTAAGTGCACATACGAACTAAGCTGACAAAAGTTGCTGGACATTGGCACGTAGTACAAAATTGGTTCCGAAAAATAGAAATATCAACTTGTGTTATTGTATAAAATGAATACACGTGTTCTTAGTTGGATTTTGTCAGTTTAAAATTGCCTGTAAGAGCGATATCGTCGCCTAAGCTGCAAAACCACGTTTTTACAGGAACAGCAAAAAATGCGTGCGATATTTTGCACGTAACAGAAGCATTTTGCATATTTTGCACGTCAGTGAAAATGAAAAACCTCGTCACCAAAAAAACATGGTTTAGCCACTGTGTTTCGTGAAAAATTAAATGCCTTTGTGAATAAACTATAGAGGGGAAGCATGCTTTAAACAATTAAAAGTAATTGAAAGGCTTTAAATTGAATAATATCCTTGAGCTACAAAGAGAATTATTTATAGAACAATACCACGTGCATTGGAGGCAGAAATTATAGTTACGAGGTTTTGCGACTTGAAATTTTGAGGCGATCGTTTACGAGGTATTAACACGTGACCATTTAGGAGCCTTCTGATTGGTTGAATGATACGCGGTTTTGCGGGTACACAGAGGGAGACCTAGAGCCATATTTTGGTACCATCAAACAAAAATCATGAAAAATGCCGTTACTTGGTTTTTCAGTTTAAAGGTGCCTTGTCACTGACTGAATGACATGTTGCAGCGTCCAGCGCCGTCTACCGGTGTTTAGTGCTACGTTGCACTTAATTCAACAAGCGAAGGAATGCACAAAGAAATGTGTCTCTTACACAACAAACGAGCCACGTGCCTCCTTAATTATTACACGTAAAGTTGGTGCGTCCACGTGCACCAAGGAGCAACCGATCAAGGTTAACGCTACCACTGTCACTAGATGGCGCCCATCTAGCGGTTCAAAATCGGCGTTTCAAAATGGTCGATTAATAGAAAAAAAGCGCCGGTGAAGTCGTTAGGGTTAACTTTACCGCTTGCTCCCTTTTGCACATGGACGCACCAACTTTACAATCAATAATTAAGGAGGCACATGGCCTGTTTGTTGTGTAAGAAGAAATTGATTTGTGTGTTCCTTCGCCTGTTGAAAGTAAAGGCTGAACAGAACTAGATAGCGGCAAATGGCTGTAGATGCTGCAGCTTTGTCATTTGGTGGCAATCCCCTTTGTCACCAAGTGACGATATGCAAGTTTAATTTGCCTTATTTAAAGCAACGTCCGGGCGTGCCTTTTAACAGCCGCGCGCAGTCCTGTGTCCGCGCGCTGTCGGCGCGAGATTCGGCGTAGTAATACGACAATGTCACTTCCGCCCTCGGCTTCTCGTGATCACGTGAACGACACGGAACGACGTCTGGCTTAGTATACGAATTGCGGGTCACGTGACAGCGATTGACGCAAAAACTGTGTCGTCGCAACCTAAAGCAATGAAACGTCACGGTTATTGTAGGCGCGCAAAGGATCATAGAGGTGCGGGACGCAGTAAATAAAATTAACAATATTCAACAGAAAATCGCGTAGACGCCATGTTTTAAAACGTATTGTCAGCAACGGATTGACTAACGGTAAGTAAATAAAACTTTGGGAAAAATGGCGCTGGGGGGGAATATTCTTTTAACCTTTAAATGCTGTACGTTTTGCACCATTGTTTTTTCACTCTCCGTTGTTAAACAATGGCGAATGTTTTTTTTTTTTTTCCGTAGCAGTTGCCGAACAGGCGGGAGAACTGGAGCGCCCCCGCAGCGGGCCACGCGACGGATGCTGTGAGTCTCCGCAGCGCCATCTGTCCGATAATATGCGACACGCAGGAAGTGCCTTCACTCTCGTCAGGCCGAAGACGGAGCCAGGTGAGAAGAGGGAAAAATTACATAGCACCACCCTAAACCACAAACGCATAAAAGGCATGTTTGAATCGCTAAGTAAAAGAAATTACAAAATTGTCTGCTATAAAAGGCTTGGTATGGTACCTCTTTCTACCTCTTTTTCCGGCCATTGAATTTAGTTTCAAATAGCCCAAATAAGGATGTAAGCTCCAGACGTTTGGACTCAAAGGCTCTTCCTTTCTTTTCAATCCCCCCCCCCCCCCAATAATAATAATAATAATAACAACGTTTGCAACACTTTTACGGGTATTTCGGTTCGGCGACGAATATTGCTAGACACGAGATACAGCAGACAGTACATCAACCATAAAAAAAAAAAA
>JAHWFP010172166.1:0-20794 GCA_023313725.1 Lithobius niger
ACTTCAAACGGCCAAAACTTGGCGGGAATTCCTTGATGTGGATGTTACTTCTCTGGAGTGCTGCGATGCGATGTAAATTTATCGCATTGCAAATAGTCCTCTCCCAACTACCCGGAAAGAGGAAAATAAATTAGCAAACGACAACGAACGCACGCACAGCTCAAGTTAGCTACCGGGTATGCATTCCGGAATTCGGAGAAGCCGATCTTTTCTGACGGGGGCAGCGAACTTCTTATTCCTAGAAACACCCGAAGGAAGAAAAAACAGCAAGGGAGAAATAAAAAGACAACACGGGTGGATTTCAGAGTTCTTGCAGTATTTTTTGAATTCGATGGTGCAAAAAACTGGTGCACGACATTAAAAAATCACACCCCTTCCCCTTCTCCCCCCCCCTAGCCACTAACAATGGCACACACAAAAAAATTCAACTTAAAAAATGTCTACCATATACGCTACCTTCACTCGCGTTTTTTCGACCCTTTGTTAGCTACAGAAATTCACCTTCAAACAAATTATTTCCGCTATTACCTACAAGAAAATAGTTTTGCAGTTTGCTACGTCCGACTCCGTAGCCATAAATTTATGTTAACCCTCCTCCCCCCCCCCCCCTCAAGAAAAATAATGCAGCAGTTTCACAGAACCAATTCTTTGATTTTTTATTTCTTTCTTTTAGATGGGGGTGGGGGAACTGGGGCGTGCAAATACACTTGTCACGCCTTCCCCCCTTAAAAAAGATCCATCATGCAGCACTAATAAATCAAGCACAATGGCTAAACCGCAAATACACCACTTACTCGTACAGGAATTCTTTATTCACTACAAGAGTAAAAAATATTATATTTTGTACTTATCCTACGTCATTTTGTTGGAATGTTTATTCCTTTACGTATAAACAAACAGCTTCCTACCATTGGAGGGATCTACGGACGGAAGTAACACACCGAGTAAACAACAACGTCACCTCCGGTTTGGGAGGCTCGCGTCGGAAAGGAAAGAAGAATCCGGTTGACCGATTCTGGCCGCATGCAGGTTGTACGTTTCATTTTGTATGGAAGCTGTAGATTAAACAAAGTACTTAAAAAAGTTATCCTATACTCATATCATGAATGAAATAAAGCGAAATTCACGATGGCTTGCGAACAATGGCACAAGATCGAATTTCTATTTCCATACGCCAGGCGTTTGTTTAGACGGGAGAAACGGTGAGCCGTTTGGAAGCTTGCAAGCTTCTAATTTTTTTTCATTAGTTCGTTTGCGTACGGGAATTTCAGAAAATTGGACAGGAGGAGGCGGAGGCGGCGGAGCGGCTAACAATGTCAAAATGTTACAATGCTGCAACATGTAACAATAGGGTAACAATATGCGAGGCGCACAATATCGGATTATAGCTCACTCGAACAAGATGCAACGATGGTTGGGTGATCGGAAACTAACATTGTCGTTGTTTGAGTTAGCTAGCTCGTTGTGGAGAATCAAAATTATATGGTCTTGATTTTGCCTTAAATCTTAAAGTTTTAAACCGTGCGTGCGAAGTCTTAAATTGGGCGGCCGACATGACTGAGTAACTTATTTACTTTTTCAATGCGGGCTTCGGGAAGCCAGTTGAATTGTTTTCGTGATTGTTTGCCATGACACTGCAACAATCCAGAATCAACTACTCATCGAGATGACGCATGCTAAATCTAGACACATGCTAATGTGTTGCCATCAAATAATAATCATGGGACAAACCTTGGGCGAAACCTAAACATAAGTAAGTATCCATTTCTCATGATCCGTTTTTTCGAAAACAAACTCGGTGGACAGTGGACACATGATAGACTAGACCGTAGCAATTAATATAAAAAGGAAGCGGAAAAAGCCAACAAATTAACTGAACAAAAAACGGCTTCACCGTTTAGAAAAAAAAACATTAGAGCTCGTATCCCCATACTCACAGACGTGAAGGTGGACGAATAAAAACGGATTAGAGTTCACTCGAACGCAACGAACTATAATTTGAACTCCAATTCGCAAAACGTAAACCCACAAACACAAAATAACGCCATAAACAGCAAAACGCTACAAAATTGAAAGATAAAAATGCATACACAAAATGAACACGTAATTACTCAAACGAACTAGAAATACCACTTCAAACGACCTTCAAACACAAACACAGGCAAAAAAAATGCCTTAACTAGGAGCTGCTTGTTTCACAAATTATAAATGCACTTAAAATACACATATACCCACTCACACGAAACAGATTTTATATGAAACAACAAACACAGAAAAATATTAAAAAAAGGTCTATATAATACACAAATTATTCGTGCACGCCCAAACACCGAAACATTAAACTTTTCAAACATAAACTGGGTTTTCTTTCTGACATAACCATTGATCAAAAACAGTACTTGTTCTCTAGTATTGGAGTTCAAATCATAGTTCGTTGCGTTCGAGTGAACTCTAATCCGTTTTTATTCGTGCACCTTCACGGCTGTGAGTATGGGGATACGAGCTCTAATGGTTTTTTTTCTAAACGGCGAAGCCGTTTTTTACTTAGTTTTCGGTTAAAGTTCGGAATGTTATTTGTCATTTAATGCTCGGTGGTGACGTCTCGCTAACACATCCCCACGCTAAAAGCGTTAATCCCCACGGTTAATCTGAAAAATTCACACACGTCGCCGTGGGTTAATTTACCCACATTTTTTTGATAATCTAACACTTTTTTCGGGGGTCTACACATCCCCTGCTCCACCATGTGACATATAATGACCGACTTTGCAAAATAACCGTACACAACAAAAATTCGTCAAGCACGCCTTAATGCATCCAGCAAAAAACAGACACAGTTGCAACCTGCGGCATTTTTCGTACTAACACGAAAAAAAAAAAAGAACTCGCGTACTATGCTAGGCCCGGCAACCTTTAATTCCGACGGTACGAAAACTAGGATACTCACACTGTGAAATACATCTAACCTACTACTGAAGCCCACACTGTCTAATCTTATTTAAAGGGCAATTGCATCCATTTTGACATGCATGTTTGACTTTTGGATCACTTACACAATTTCTACGCGTTCCAGCAAAACAATGGCGATCTCCGTGTCGTGTTTTGGTGATGCAGTAATTAAATTGTTATATCGGACGTACGTAACGTATTCTTACCGCAATTTTTGTGTTTAGTTATTGTGTAAGTGATCCAAAAGTCAACGAAATACGGCTTTACCTGAAAAACACGAAATTCCGAAACAAGGCCAGAGAAAAAAAAATCCACGTCTTCCCGTAGCTGTTAACTTGCCTAGACAGGAAGTTTCTAGACCGGAAGTTTCCATTCAGGAATTTACGTCAGTCGTATACAAAAATGTTTAAATTCATTATAATCCACATATAAAATTTACAAATAAATTTTTTTTTTAATTTAAATAAGTCATTAGGTTAGCTTGACGTCACCTTACCATTAAAACGCATATCCGTGAGTAATCGGCGATTACTCACGGATATCTGTTACGTAAATAACATTTGTAGTGTTTCACTTGTTGCCCTCAAGTCAAAGACAATTAGGACGCGCAAAGAACCAGTACCACGACCAATGACTGAAACACGAATACGGGTGAAGTGATAGCTTTATCTTTTGACACGCACCTAGCTTAAGCCATGACGCCAGAAAGACTGTGGGACAATTTTGCTAGATAACTCCCATAGGAAATTCCTAGGGTCTTTTACAATCGGCACAGACATCAGAGGGGTCTTGTCTTCCCGAAAATGCCAGGGGCGGCTGATTCTAGACTCGAACCCGGGACCTCTGGAAAATAAGCCGGTCATGCTAACCAACCATTAGGCCACCTTCCCCCATGGTGAAGTGATAACAGGCCACTGCACATGTATGACAGTATCGTAGTTAGGAAATACATCAGGAAAATTGAAGTCTCCATACACAGCTTGACATTTCTTCCTCCTCACCTACAGCATTAACAAATAAAAAAAAAAAAATTTTTTTAATGTTAAACATGGATTTCGGGAAAAGAAAAAAAGACACGGAAATGAAGTCACGAAAAAAAGTCTAGATTAAAAGCAAGGGGAAGGGGGAATGTGGGAAGGTAAACACATGAAATAAAGCCTAGAAAACGGCCAAAGTATAAAAAAAAATCTCGAATAAGAAAGTCAAGGATAAAATCAAAGCCAAAAAAAAAGTCTTAGAAAATAAAAGTCCCGGAAAAAAAAGCGTGGCGAACCTCGTACCATTCTTGGTGAAATTCGAGCGAAGGCAACTGACCTAACCTATAACGTACACCTATAATAAAAAAAAAAGCCAAGGCTAGAAATAAGGCCAAGGGGGAAAAAAGCTTGAGAACGTAAAAGCCATAGAAAAAAGGCCTGGAAAAACGGCCAAAGTAAAAAATAAAAAATAAAAAAACCGAATAAAAAAGTCAAGGCTAAATTCAAAGCCAAGTTAGTGACCTAACCTTACGTAGAGGCATATAATAATAATAAAACCAAACGTAACGAAACATTTACTTTTCTTTAGAATTTTTTCCCATGCTAATTTTTTTCTTTTGGCTTTGGTCAGCATTTTCCCCTTAGCCTTTTTTTTTTCCGAGGGTTTTATTTATTTTTTCTCCCTTCAGCCATTTATTCCATGCTTTCTGTTTCGTGTTTTTTCGTGCATTCTCACCCGAGTTTTTTCTTCATGGTGGGGTGGAGGGGGAAGGGGAACAAAAGAATGACTATTTAATTACCAAACCATTTATCCCGCTAGGCATTTATTTTGACATTAATTTCGTAGCAGTCATTTAGGTAGGAATTATAAAAATTCTTACTAAAATTGAGTCCAAGCATAATTAACTAAAAACAAGACAGCCACCTAATTAATACATATAGTTCTGAAATAGGACTAAGCAAAGTTCAATAAAAATGTACCGTAAATTCTGTAAATTGTATTTTTGGTGCACTTTTTAGGCTACGTGTTTATTGAATTGTAATTAATACATAAACTGTGCAAGAAACTGACACACATCCATGCTTCAGTAGGCCTACTGTCCTTTATAAGGAAGAACGTCATGCCCGCCAACGTGTGTACTTATTTTCAGTTTTTATGTGGTAAGTCGATGGTTGTCTTTCAAATTGTCACTTCAATTACATCACTGTGAATTTTTTTCCTTTTCTATGTGAAAAGGAAAAAAAATTCACAGTGATGTAATTGAAATGAAATCTTAGGGAAAATAGTCGAACCACCGAAATGTCAAAATGTGAAAATGTGGACCAAAGTGAGTTCAGTTTGTTGGATCAAAGTTCACTTCGCTGCAAATTTTTTTCCGGAGTAGAAACGCTCGCCCTCCTGCCAGGTAGGTCAGCTTTCTCAAACCTGGCGATTTTTTTCTTTCAAAACTATAATTTTCTAACGTGGAATGACTAACTGGAATGTGACGAAAATCTGTTCGTCATTACTACATCGGCCCACTACCCTACAATCAATTGCCCAGCAGAAAAAACACCGCCTGAATGGTGGCTGCCATGCAAACGTTTTGGACTGCCGAGAAGCCAAGCGTGGTGCCAGGGGCAGCGTAGTAATTTACCGCATTTTGGTTGTGGGTGCAACAGTGGTATTTTTACATTTAAAGCTTTATTGTTATTAAATTGATCCACCCGTCGTCTAAAGGTCGGTGTAATTTGGTTTGCAGGTCATTTTGACGCGCTTATGCCAAAAACTATAAAAAAAAAAACCAACGCAATGGCGTTTACAACGCATAACCTGCCATTAGATACATGAATAAACTAAGACCATTGCAAGCAATATTTATTGGGGGGAAAAAAAAGAGTAAAGGCGCGTCTATGCATTCTCGCAGCTAGAATTTAATCGCGATGGCAAAGATGTTGTCGCCATGGTAACGACGGTACCCGGATTAGCTAAAGCCGACGTCGTTTGAAGAAAATGCTTCCATCCGTGACAATAAGATTAATTCCTCTTGACGAAACAATTTTCCAAGTCGCTTCTGAACTCGCGTTATTGATTGTTTTTGTTGTGAGCCGGCAGAGCTAAAACCGCGGTCATGTTGAAATTTCAGACGATTTCTAGCTTCTAGCTGCGAGAATGGAAATGTGAGTCGTCGCGCAGATGCGCCCTAAAATATGGTTATAAGATACAGTAGCTTTGTTTGGTTGTGTTTAAATTATAGAACCCACCAAAAACGGAAACTGGTATAAGAGAAGCCGCCAAGTTTCCAAAAAGGATCGGCCTTAGAAAGTAGTGATATCATTCAAACAGTGCAGAATGTGTACACAACAGTTCTTTTTACACTGTGAAACTGTCATTTTGATTTGTTCAATACCATAACTCAGACCATGAGCGCACTGTTGCAGTGGCACACAGGGGGGGGGGGGGGGGCGGGGGGGCGTGAAAAAATTGGAATTCAGAATTGGGTTTTAGAATTCAGCGAAAATGTCTCGAAGCCATGTAAAGCAACACGTTTTCGGCAAATGCTGCGTTTGAAACGTTAAACAAGCCAATGTTCTGAATGTGTCCAGAATGTTCAGAACTGGTTCAATAAATGTTTCTTTCTCTTCTGTTGCCAAATTTTACTCGCAACTTTAACGGGGCCCCCCCCCCCCCTCTCCAGGTGCTTAACGCCACGTAACGGCTCCGAACCAGCGTATGACGAGAACAGAGACCTACTCGACTAATTTTCTGTCCTACAAAAATGCAATCATCGTGTACGGGATTTTTCGGGTGATGGGCTTTCTTGACAAGATAGCTCAGTCGGCAAAGTCTAAAGTTTATGATGCTGGTTCGAATCCGGGCAACGGTAGATTTTCTATTTTCAATATACTGGTTTGGATTTAAAAGCTCGAGCGATAAGGACGTGACTCGTTAAGCGCTAGTGCACTGAGTTACCTATAGCCGTTGCTCCGGATTCCTTGGGACAGGGATGTCACCGGGAATCTTTAGTTTTTCACATTTTTTTTTCTTCACGTGTTTGCATTTTTGTCACATTTTTTCGCACATAAATTTTAGCCGTTTTCACAGTTTTTTCACACATTTTTGTTAACAAGCCTATTTCCAAAGGACGAAAACGCATTCAGTGGCGCGGCGAATTCGGGTAATTTTGGGCAACTCCTCGAATCTACCGACAAAACAAATAACCTATAGAAGCTCATTGGCCAACGCAGGTAAATGAACTCCTCAAAATGAATTTTATCTTCATTCAACCGTAATGAAGCTACATTTACTTATCGTTTGTTGCTAGAAGCAATTCATTTTTTATCAACTAATTTGGTCAATTTTTCACTTTTTTTCTCACTTTTACTGGAGAGCTCAAATTTTCACATTTTTTCACCAATTTGGCGAATTTTTCACATCTTTTCTCACATTCACTAGAGAGCTCAAATTTTCACATTTTTTCACCAATGTGGTGTATTTTTCACATTTTTTATCACTTTCACTGGAGAGCTCAAATTTTCGCATTTTTTCACTCGGTGTCATCTCCGTTGGGACTTTATAATCTATTCCTGGTAATATAAAGTAAATTAAACATACAATTAAGTTCTGAAGATTTCAATTAATCGGTTGAGCGAGAGAGGCTATACTACATCAGTTTATTGGCTGCATTCTCCTTTCCGTCTTGCGCAACTCCTGAATTTGAGGCATGCTAACACCAAAGTGAACTCTGCAAGCGAACACCGAAGCTAACGAACGAATCCAACATCGATCTTTACGAGTGTATCAGTATAGCTCTGCCACCACACGCGAGAATTGCTGTAGAAGTGGTAAAAGAATCAACTGCGTTGTTTAAAAACGTTTTCTAATGGTTATTATTTACAGCATAGTGTGTCACATGGCTTTGTGTAGTTCATGTTGTGCTCGGGGCCACTAGCCTTGTATATCGGGTTCCCGTATCGCCGCTTCTAAAAATGGGCTTAGCCGGCTAACGGAACACATGAATATCTGCGAAAATATCTATTCGGAATTTCGTGCATTGCCGTGAAATTTTAACCAAATCTGAACAAAACTGCTTAAGTTATTGTGTCTCAAACTGTTTCTTAGAAAGGATAACGTTAGGCCACAAAAAAAAATTATCGGTTGTCAGGCCCTGCCTGGTAATTTTCTTTCAACTAGATAAAAAAAAGGGACCCGCAAAAACTTACTCATCCGACAAATTTTTAGAAAAGGTGAGCTTTCCTGCAAAGACGTTATTCATTTAGCATTAGGTTAAGTTGTAATATCAAAAACCAAAACTAGTAAAAGGGACCGCCAAGTTCCGAATGGTTCGGCCCTTCAAAGGAGTGATATCAACACACCAAACCATTCGCCAAGTTAATCGTATCGACTAATAGTTCGAAGGTAAAATGAAAACTCGAAACTAGTAATACAGTTACGATGTTAGGGGCGTTTCCGCAACGAGACCTTTTCGCTCACCGAACGCTATTTGCTAGGCAACCGTTTTTTATTTACGATTAATTTCCCGTTTCTGTTAAATTAATGCGGTAATAGGCAACAAATTAAATATATTATAAATAACAACACGGATAAAGAACAAAGTGCAACAGTCATTTTAAACATTGCTACAACATTGTTGCCATTTCACGCTATTTCCAAAATTTGCTATTCTCGCTGAAAAAAACAGCTTCTAGCAGTGATCAAACGACGGCAGAATAAATAGATACTCGCAGAGAGAATTCAAAATCCAACATGGCGTCCATTTAGGGGTTGTCGAATCGAAGACAAATCATCGAATACCAGCATACAGAAATCCGTCCGTCGTCTTGTGCAGCAGTAAAAATTATTTTCTTGTTGTCGTAAATCGACGCTGTCATGTTGCACGCATCGTACGTCGTGTCGCGAGGCACGAAGAGGAGATTTGCGTCCGTGTTGTTGCCATGGTTACTACGTATAGACAACTTGAAAGCCACATTCTTCGGTAAAGGCGAGAAGCAACCAGCAGCTTTAGTATTACCCAAGTATAAGCTAGTAAGCGAGAAAATTGTCGTTGCTTAAACCAGCCCTTATTGAGGGTCTAATTTTGCACTGAAAGATGCTTAGCTTACATTCCTACAGGTGCGTCATTGCTCTCTATTTTACGACAATTTAAGCTTTTGTGCTGCCTTATTATTTTTCCCCAAGTACCTGAAATATGCCCAACTATGCTTCAGGATAAATACACTTACGCAATGGCGTCGCGCTACAATGGTTTACGACCTCGACAATTGAATTGATGTGATGTTTGTTACCTAAATTGGCGCGATACACTAGCGTGTGTCTAGATTGGAACCGGTTTAGAAATTTATTGAAATCTGAACAGAAAGAAAACAAAGATACTGGGTTATTTAACTTTCAAATAGAAATAAAAAATTAAAATTGATCACCGGACACCGGGTAACTGATTGGACTTTTCAAAAATATCCGAGAACCCACAAATTATTTTCCGTGGGGTAGTATAGCCTATTAAAAATGAAAATAAAAAATGTTCTACATTTTTACACAACAAATAATTTGACGATAACCCTAGACCTGGTTTGTTAACTTCAACGTGACTCACAAGCTCGCAGTGGCAAATGATAATATGTTCAGTAAATTTTTGAAATGGTCATTTCATGTACCTTCTTTTACAGCTTTAGGGTAAAATAAAAAAATATTTAAAAAAAAGCCAGGTTACCGGGTCATTTTAATGCTAAATTGGTTTGTGAACAACGGCCTTAGCAACTTTGTTTAGATTTGGTTGAAATTTGAATAAACACGCCGACAAACAGACTCACAAACAGACGCACAAAATCTAAACTCAGTCGAGTATTAGGCCTTACTCGCTTCGCTCAATCGGCCAACTAAAAACTGCTACGAGTTGATCGAAGCTTTTACTTTTTTGTCCTCACAAACGCGTTTTACCTTCAATGCGAACAATTTTACCGTTTTATTCCGAAACTCCGACTGCGAACTTACTTTTCCCACAATAACAACTAAACCGGTTCATTTTACCGCACTGTGCGTGTCATAGATCTATGAGTTGTGAAGTATGCGGCACGTGAATGCTTGTGGGGGAGGAGAGGAGAGCCAATTTTGGCACAACGCAACCTGATGCGGAATACTCAAGCGCGTGGAGAAGTGGGGGGCGTGGCTTCGGAACCTCAATGCGCGCGGAACCGACAGGTACGACGCGAGTGGGGCTTCAAGCTGCAATGGAAATTAACGGCAAGCGATAAATGCGATCGATGATCCTATAATTATCAATAGATTTTTTTTAAACTCACTAAAAGAGTTGGTGATGACGTTTTGATAATGATTACAGTATATTAAGGTGTGTAGAATTAAACGCAAGGTATTTTAAAGCTTATTAAGAAAGAAACAAAAATACACAACGGTCGTACAAAATTTCGGGAGTTAACTGCGTCCCGTTCTCAAGCATTCGTAAAGTCGTGGAAGGGCGGCAACGTGTCAATACAAGGAACACTGCATATCGTAAAGTTAAAAATGCAATAATAAACAAAAGCAAGCGGCTGCAACGACTACCTGTGTCGCAACTGGTCTTCTGTAAACTTCCACCACTTTCGAAAATGTTGAGGCACACACACCGCTACCACCCACTTCAACAGCAAGCCCTGTTTTAGCTCTGAAAACTTCTACACATCTACACGTTTTTCCCTTAGTTTTTTTTTTTACTTATTTTTTAGGTAAAAACCTGATTTTCATCACCGACTTTTTTGCAACAGCAAAACTGATATATCTTACACGTGTTTACGTTTTTACAAAATGTCTGTTGGTAATTATTTCCTTCCAAATGCATTATTTAGGCCTACAGTTTCCTCTGAAAACACTTGTAAATTTTGTCTTAAACACTTCGGTTACTGAACGATGGTTTTGGTTACGCATTGAAAACACTTAGGCCTATATGTCGCTTGTTTTCACTAGTTAAAAATAAATTTACTTGCTCAGAACGATTTTTAAGTTAAGGAGGCTGATTAGTATGATTTTTTTCTTCTTTTGTTTTAATATAATCTTCATAACACATGATTTGTTTTATGTTAATATCTTTATCGTTGATTTGGTTTAAAAAAAAAAGCATGGTGGAAAGTTAACTAACACCTTCAAACTGTTTTTGGCATTTGTTTCTCATAAGATGAATGTTTAGCAATCTTCAATGCTTAAATTTTAATCTAAGCGCATCCTGCACGCCAGGCAAACGTAAATTCCGGGCAGCACTTAGCAGCCCTCTCCCCATAATATGAAGCTATTTTTAGAACTCGAGTGTAAACGGAGTACATAAACGAACACACCTGCCGTAGTCATAGCATCAGTTTGCCGATTCTTTAATATTTAAATAATAAATAAACGCCGCAGTACCAAACGAGAGCGTCAGTACATAGCAGCCTCAGTCCCCATACGGCTATTTTTTACAACACAAGTGTATACGGAGTACGTAACGAACACAGCAACGTCAGTACATATAGCAACCCTTTCCCCACAAGGCTATTTTTAGAACGCAAGTGTGGACGGAGTCTACAAACGAACACAGCAGCCCCAGTATTGTCGTCAGTTCGCCGATTCTTTAGTGCTTAAATCTTAAACTAAACGCATCGTGTTGTAAACAACCCCAAACAACAATGTCAGGGTTACACAGCAACCCTTTCCCCATAAACCTATTTTTAGAACACAACCGTGGATGAGTAGGTTACATAAACGAATACACCAGTCTCGTTCGAAATATCAGTTCGTCGATTCTTTACTGCCGTGATTTAAATTTAAATGCTTCCTGCGTACGTCAACATAACTATATTATAACCCTTTCTCCACTAGACTATTTTTAGATAACTAGTAGAGAGAGAGAGAACATAAACAAACACACCAATCTTGTCATCACCATTTCGCCGATTCTTCAGTGCTTAATTTTAAATTAAACATATACGGGTCTATCTATATACATCACCACCAAACGAGAACGTCAATATATAGCAACCCTTTCCCCATAGGGGCTATTTTTAGAACGCCAGTGTAGACGGAGTACATAAACGAACACACCACCAAGCTCGAGCCCCTTACCTTCCTCGTCGTCGGCGTTCACGTTCTGATTGTCGAGGCCGTCATCATCCGTGACCACATCTTCCTCTTGCTCGTCCTGCAGAGCCAGCGCGACGTCTGACTCTGTTGATTTGGGATAGTGGTTCAGAATTGTGACACGGATTCAGATTCCAACCACAAAAAAAACCTCGAAATTCACACACGTATGGCCGGCGATTTAGTTGTCCGATGCCACAGACGTCGTGGATTCGAACAGCGAGCCAACCTTTTCCGCGGAGTCGGGATGTTGTTCCGTCCGCGTGGAGATCGATTGTGGGACGATCCACTGGCGAGGCACCCGTAGGGGAAGGGGGGAAATCGGAGGAAGAGATGTTTCGTGATTTTCGGAGACGGAGAGTGTTGGGAGGGGGTTATTAAGAATTTCGAAAGGTCGTTTTCGGAGTGGCTTTTTTTTTTTGGACAATTTTTGAGAATTTCAAATGTAGGCCTATAAATTCAGAACTATTGCCCGAACGTGGGGAAGGCTTTCAAGTTGCGGCGAAACACGTGAGAAAAACCGGTAACGTCTCGCCCGTCGCTGGCACACGGTGGGGTTGAAGCACTTGCCGACGTACGCAGCTTGAACCTGTGTGTCGGTGCAGCGCGACTGCAGCATCGGAGAGCTGAGAGAAGATCACACAGCTGCTTGTTGTTATGGCAACCAACAAGCGACGCCGCGCCCCCGTTGAAAACGTGAATGCACGGGTGATCGCTTGGAGGCGATGGTAACGGCCGTTAATTTGGGATTAGTGCGCTACTCAAGTTTTTGTTTCTGAGTGTGTAGCAAAGTCATATATACGTGATTTCCCGTACACTACGTTGTCTGGAATTAAAGAGGGGTCGTAACAGTCGCTAATAAAAGAACGCACACGTTAATTGAGTGTACATTTCAAGGGAGCCGCTGAGAGGGCGGGGTAACCTTAAACTTTCCAATGGGAAGGGAATATGTTTATCAAAAACACTGCACTTTGTTAGTAATTCAAAAATTATTAGCACTTGCCCTATGATTTAAACATCGCAATAATTTAGCTGTGTGAAAGTACGTAAATAATTAATTGTTTTTTAAAGGTGGGTTGCTACCAAACGAAACTTAACAGTATCTTGCGCTCTCTGTAGGTCGTCGTGTATCTGGAAGCTAAGACGATATACCAGACAAGCAGATTCACGATTTAAGGCGCAGCTATCAGTGATACTTCCGCTTTGAGATTATGGGATGGCAACCGCCATCATGGCTAAACATGGTGAGCAAATTCAGTCGCAATAACTCAATAATGTTGGCGAAACTTAAGTCCGACGATTAGGGTAAAGCACGCACAGCTAAAGTTAAATAATAGTTATTGATGATTAACGAGCGGTTATCGATTTTCAACCCACGGCTTGCAATTATTGGCCCGACTCAAGTATGCAAATAGGTCGAGGCCGGAGCCCGAGACCTATTCGCATACGAGAGCTAGGACAATAATCGCAGCCTTGGGTTAAAAACGATATCCTCTCGTTTCTCACCAATAAATGATTTATACCACGGTTGGGACATCAAGTTAATTCGTATTTAATTGAAACGTGTGTTTGTGTTTTGTGAAAATTGCTTCAAGAAATACGCTAATCGATTAGTATGTTGCTATGAATGAAGATGATTCCATTTTAGTTTATGGAGGGGGGAGTGAGTTGTAGACGGACGAGTCCTTTGGGTCAAGTTTGTGGAGGGAAGGGGAGTGAGTGGGAAGGAGACAGACGCGTCGTTTAACCAGATTTCACGCTAGTAAGTTCGCTCGTGTTTTCGAAGCTGTTCGGAGTGAAAAAAAACTTCAATAAAAGGTAAGACAAGAAATAATCGAGTCTTGTCTCGTCTCGTCTCGAAAAATCAAGACAAGACAAGATCAAGAAGTGATAGGCAGTTTCGAGATCAAAAACAAGAACGATCGTGTCAAGATCGAGACAAGATCAAGAATTAAGGTCGAGACTCGACTTTTCTCGATATATTTATACAACGTATTGTGACGTCACAAACCGTCATCCAATCGAATTAGATAGTCGATGTGAGGGCGATTCATGTTGGGATAAAATTAAGACACGCTCGTCAACAATGGCGTCGCTCGACTGTAGGATACGACAGCAGTCAGTGAGCCATGTAGTCGGCAGTTTTTCCGATATTTCGAATATGTTATTGTGAGAACTGTGCTCTGTATATAGTGATGACTAGAGTGATCCAGTTTTCGATTTCAACATCATCGGAAGTCCAGCAGTGGTATATATGATGCAAGGTAGGGAATTGTTTCGTTACTTTGCATGCATGACAATCAAGCTCCTGGCTGAACAGCCTCGTTACTGCCGTGAGAAGCGCATCGCCGCTTATGCTGCGAAGTATAGCCCTAATAAATACGAGCTATCGGTTGTCAAAACGAAGTCAACAGGGAGTTGTTTTGATATGTTTTTAACTTACTGTGTGACTTGTGAGTGTGTTATAGTTCTACCTGATCGACTTACAGTAAGGATAGAGACGATCATTTTATATATTTAAATTGTTAATTTCTTAAACAAGCTGCTGAAAGTCAAAACAAGTTTCTTGTATGGCGTTTCATTACGCGTGCACAGACCATGTCAACAAACAAATATTTAGGCCTACAAAATGTGTTTGCGTTGCATAAACCTTACGAAACCTTTCTACAGAAGATCAACTGTGCGTTGTCCATTCTTAATGTTCACGTATTTGAATGCGTTCAGCTCCCGTCTCCACCCCTAGAAAATTAAGTAGCAAACAACTATTTTAAACCTAAACAAAAGCGAAAAAAAACGTATAGTTGAACGCACAAGTTGAATTAAAAAAAAAACTTGACTATGAAGGTGGTTTACTTTCAGTCCACCAAGTGACTTATGGAAAGTTCAATATAGAAAATTTAATTTAAAAATGCCTCATAAAATTGAGTAATTTCTGTTTTGTCCAAAAATTACTGAACTGACACAAAAATGCTTTATTTACGTAATGAATGTTTATGCTTATTTTGCACCCTACGATATAAAACGTTATTCAACAAGAAAAAAAAAAGCTGCACTAACGCATCTAAAATAGCGAAATCCTGTGATTTACTATTTATTTACACAACAAATATTAGTTTAGTTTGTACTAATTGTATCATAGTAATACATAATAAATTTTTTTATTGAGTAGAATAATTAGAACTATACTCAATTCCTTTACCGTTATAATATAAACATTGATATAAGTAAGAATACCCACTGTTTATTTATGGTACGAATAATTTTATAATATATTTAATGAAAACGCATTTACGTATGGATACGAAATTAATTCGTGTACTCATGATAGCTAAAGAGGCGAACACAGGAAAGCAAAAGGCGTAAGGCTGTTAGCGCCTGGTCAAAGGGTCAAAGGGTCAAAGGGTTTTAGCGAGCGTTAACCGCACTCGGTCATCTGCCCGACGAAGCCCTAAGGCCAATAGGTTAAACAAAGAAACAGAGTCGTCCGAAAGTACAGTGTGGGTATGGTGAAGGATAGCGTTTAAATAGATCGACATTAATGATGATACATCAGGTGGCAGTGGGAGGAATGAGGGCAGGGGTGGAAGAGGTAGACTCAGTTTTACTAAAGCACGTAGGACCTACATGACTGTTAAATAAGTGCACTTAAAGGTACGGTAGTGCAATGAATTGATTATTAACCGCAAATTTAGAGAACTGAATGAATTTTACTGCATAAAAAAATGACGAGAAATAACAAGACTTTCAAGACAATACAAGACAAGATCGAGAAATGGGTCACCAAGATCGAGACAAGATCAAGATTGCAAGTCTAGGAGTCGAGACAAGACCAAGAAAAGTTATGTCTTGTCTTGTCTCGACAGAATCACTAATAAAAGGCAGCAGGGATAGAGTGAGCTGGGACATTCTGGCAAGGTGTGTAATTCATTTTATACGTTTGTAGTTTGAGAATTGTTTTAAAAATACGGTAATAGGGTATCGGTATGTATGAAGGTCATTCCACTTTAGTTTGTGGAGGCCGCCGCCCCCCGGAGTTACGCGGAGTGAATAAGCTTAGAAATGGGCCAGACATTTGAGAGTTAGCATGGTTAGGATTTCATTCGGTTCATTCCGACAAGTTAAGTAATTCCTTTTGTAGGTTTTTATTGCGTTACTTTTTTGCCCGCTGTATTTGGTTGTTGGTGTGTACGTTCCCGGTCGTGTGATCCGGAATGTCAAAAGTGTGGGATATCGGCAAAAGTGTGTACTGTAACTTGATAACCCACACTTTTTGCGATGACGCACACTTCCGGTCACGGTTAACGGGATTTAACCTACGGAAATTTAGCATGGCGTTCAGTTAGCGTGACGTCACAACCGTGGTATAAACTGTGATACTGTTTGCAAAATTTATCCTAGCACAGGCAAAAGTTGGAATTCATTTTCCAATAGCTTTTTGATTTTTTTAAGTTGATGTTTGCATCGTTTGTAAGCTATACAGCGTTTTCACATTTGTGGTAGCCTGTCTGTAATAGAACTAAATGCATTGCCTTTTTCGCACACCACAGGAGTGATTACTACGGCAGGAGTGAATGATTTGTTTCTCGCGAATCTCATTCAGGCGAGAGCGGAGGCTATACTGTGGGCACCAGGTGCCCGACACGTTTTTTTTTTAATTGTTATTTTAATCTAAATTTGATGTTATGTTCTTCATAAGACGTTACAATAATTTTGTAAATAAAATAAATAAATGAAAAATTGTAGGATTGGTCTCTCGCGAATCTCCTTCAGATGAGAACAAAGTTAGCAGGTGCCATGTTGGGGTTAGGGCACATTTTACGCAACGACTCGCCTTCGCCTTATTGCAGCTAGAACAGGGATGCTGCCGGTGTGAAAAAATGTGAGAAATGTGAAAATTTGCTAGTGGCAAAATAATACGTTAAAAATGTGAAAAAAGTGTGAAAAAAAAACGAGTGTTGGTGCGAAAAAAAAAGGCAAAACGCACGAACGAATTAAAAAACAATCAAATTATTCGCCCTAATTTTGGGCCAGGAATTACGTAGGTATGCCTGTGGTTAGAACACACAAAAGACAATTTGTTGGTTTACGGGCGGAGTCCTTTAAATTTGCTTTCGCTCTCTTGACTGAAATTACACGGTTATTACAATGGTTACTGGAAAAGAAATTTTTTTTTATTAAAGAAATGTGAAACTGGTGATATATGAAAAGGAAGAAATAGTGATACGAAAATGAAAGTAGGCACGTGAAAAAAAATATGAAAAAATAAAAAACATGTATGAGAAAAATGTGAAAAAATAAAAATAACGGGTATGTGAAAAATGTGAAAAAAATTAAAAGTGGGAATGTGAAAAAATGTGAAAAAAGCTGGTACTCCCGGCAGCATCCCTGTAGAAGCTAGAAGCATAGATTCGATTAACTTTCTAATTTATATGCTACAAGCCATCTGAAATTCCAACATGGCGGCGGTTTTAGCTCTGCCGGCTCGCGACGGAAACAGTCAATATGCGAGTTCAGAAGCGAGTGGGATAATTGTTTCGTCAGGAGGATTTCTTATTGTGACAGATTTTAAGACTGCAAGGATTTACTCAAACGATGTCGGCCTTAGCTAAGCCAGGTAACGTTGTTACCATGGGCAACGACACATCTGCCATCGCGATTTAATTCTAGCTGTTGCGTAAACGCGCTCTTACCAGTGTCAGCCAAGCGCCGGAAGCATTGCCGACTGCAATGGTTTGGAATGCATGGTTTGAGTATAGTTGCAACCCCCTGCTGGAAGCAAGGTGGAAGGTTAACGACATTACTACCATGGTGGATTCTTTTTCATACAAAACCCTCATGACGGTAAAGGGACCCTTCAAGTTTTTGCCACATAAAGTAGTGATATCAGAGTTTGTGGTCCGAACCCTGATCATGAACTCAAGCTTAACTGACAATCACCGAGGTGTCAGTTTATATTTAGTGATCAGGGTTGGGACGGAAAACTTGGTGGCAGCCATTTTGGCTCTGATATCACTACTTTCTATGGCAAAAACTTGATGGGTCCCTTTACACTTATGGAGTTTTTGTATGATATCACCCCTTTGGTCGTTTTATGGGTTTGCTTTAGTGTAAGTATTTATTGTGCGGTCCTTATGAAACTATAATTGTAAATCGTTTCTTGAACAGCCTGAAGAAACTCGCCATTTGGTATAATTAATGGTCACTGATTAATTATATTTCCAGTAAAGTGCCCGTTGTATTACATTTGCATTTGTATTGCATACGAGAGCTGGGACAATAATTGCAGCCTTGGGTTAACGATAACCGCTTGTTTCTCACCAATAAATGATTTATACCACGGTTGGGACATCAAGTTAATTCGTATTTAATTGAAACGTGTTTGTGTTTTGTGAAAATTGCTTCAAGACATACGCTAATCAATCAGCATGTTGCTATGAATGAAGATCATTCCATTTTAGTTTATGGAGGGGGGAGTGAGTTGTAAACGGACGAGTACTTTGGGTCAAGTTTGTGGAGCGAGGGGGGGGGTTTGAGTGGGAAGGAGACAGACGCGTCGTTTGACCAGATTTCACGCTAGTAAGTTCGCTCGTGTTTTCGTAGCGGTTCGGAGTGAAAAAAAACTTCGATAAGAGGCAGCAGGATAGAGTGACACGTGTCTTGTGTCACGATAAGTTAGTTTTGATTAGTTTAGGCGTGTTTACATTATTCTTTTTTGTCTGTTTTTTTAATTCGTAGAGCTAACCCTTCACGGATTTTCTTAGTTGACGATAAGATACTTTATTTATTTTAGATAAGTGACAATTAAAATGTATCACTTCGATTTAATTGTGAAACCGAAACAATAAATTAAGTTTTAAAGTTAGTTTTTAAGTTAGTTTTTAGCACTTTAGATGGAGTGAGTGGCTTCCAGGCCGTGTAAACTCCTGATAAATAAATAAATAGATTAATTAATTAATTAACCGAGGCTGCATTGTTACTCGGCTAAGGAGGCCAATTATTTTGTTCCCAACGTTCACGAAAATAGCATTACATTACAAATGATTTACAATCTTTGGATTTAAAACCTTCCCAATACAAATGCCAAACCGTAAAAGGCACCTATTGGAGTCAAACGTAAACTGTATGTCAAATTTCAAGCATATCGGTCGCATAAATTATTTTATCTGGAGTGGAATTAGCTAATAGTAGTAGTGATCCACCCAAACCCAAAACTGGTATAAGAGAAGCCGCCAAGTTTACAAAAAGGGTCGGCCTTTCAAAGTAGTGATATCATTCAACCAGGGAAAGGCCGCCAAGGTTAATGCTATTAGCCAAATTAATCGCACCTACTAATAATTCGAAGGTTAAATGAAAACTAGAATATTGCTACTAGCGGTAGCAATCTTCAAGTTTTCATTTAACGTCCGAAGTAAAATTCGGTGCGATTAACTTGGCTAATAGGATTAACCTTGACGGCCTTTCCCTGGTTGAATGATATCACTACTTTGAAAGGCCGACCCTTTTTGTAAACTTGGCGGCTTCTCGTATACCAGTTTTGGTTTTGGGTGGATATCACAACTTTCATAGGCCTGTGAATGTACAAAAAAATCCCACGGTGTAATTGCCACCTCTGCCTTTTTTGTCTGGAGGTATTTTATATGTATGAATTTTCTCATTCATAATTTGCACATTTGCTATTGTCATTCCGAATAAATTAATAACAAGCATAAGAGTATGGTAATTGCAAGGACCTAATAAGTTCCTATAGTATAAAAGATACCCCGTGTCTTATTGAATCAGCAATGAGAAATTTATTCGGGTCGTAGGGCAGATACTTCACTTTGAATTCGCGTACCGTAAAAAAAACAAAAAACTATTTGGATTTGATGGGGAAAAAAACCTGTGCATCTTGTTTCCTAATCTTCTTTCCGGCAAAATTGCCTCTTTTATCGTCGTGGGGCAGATAGTTCAGTTTGAATTCGTGTACCGTAAAAAAAACCGACCAAACCTTTGCAATAAACCAGGGGTCTCCAAACTACGGCCCGGGGGCCAGATGCGGCCCGCGAAGCACTTTTATCCGGCCCATGCTTTATTTTCAATAAATGCGATTTTTCAGTTGTTTATTCTTTTGAAGGTATATTTTCCTTTCCCCTGATTGAAGCGAAGGTTTCGTTTTCGAAATTAGGAAGATCTCGACTTTGTTCAGGAATGACTGATGAGCATCTGCGTGCACTACTTAGCATTGGAGCTTCCACTTTTAAATCTTAACATCGATAAACTGCCAACAGTGAGGAGCAACTATAACTTTGGGAAGGAGGTGGAAAAATAAAATGATCTTAATTTACAAAAACACAGCATAACCAGTGTTTGGTTTTGGGGCAAGGTCGCTTCTCACTATACCTGGGGGGGTGAGTGAATAGCCACTGCAGAACCCCGTATAGGACCAGATGAGAAAAAATCCGGCCCGCAAAAGATAAGCAACTGTGCTATATGGCCCTCAGTTTGAAAAGTTTGGGCCCTGCAATAAACGATACTCCGTCTCTTAGTGAACCATTCCATTCCATTCTGAATTTTAATTGAGGCCGCGGCCTACTGCCATGCGCCCCATAAAAACCTAGACCACCTATTTGCAACCACATCTTTGCAACCACATATTTGCAACAACAATGAATTCTGACAATTAGGTACTGAAACGATAAGCGTGTAACACTTAAGCAGGTTATAATCTACTGTTGGATGACAATACAAACAATGGTTACAACAATAATTTTGCACTTACGAGCCACTT